>VKHH01006535.1:0-18173 GCA_015144975.1 Epipyxis sp. PR26KG
TGCATTCACTAAAGAAAAGAGAAAATTATCTGTGATTATGGCTACATCTGATTATGGGTTTCCATTCACTCTTAGTAATATTGGCTACAATCGCAATCATGTAAAACAATCGCTAGTTCTGAGCGATGTTTCACCACAGGATACATTGGTTTTATTGACAAGTTGGGGTGTGAGACCCAAACTTGCATACTTATTGGTTGATGTATATGGCGGACATATTCTGCAAATATCCCGGGCTTTGAATGATCTCTGCAACAAGCAAGAAAAGGCTAATATTCGCTCCTCATTTATTCGTGGACTGCGCGGCCAATTGGTAACTTGTATTGCAGAAAGCAAGAAGATGAACATTGAAAATGAAGTAAAGTTAGCTCTTGGCACTTTAATGAGATCTGGATTTTACTATTGTGAATTTAATAATCCTGCAGCCAATTTGATCACCAAGTGCAATGTTGCAGGATTTATTGAAGAAGATGCAGAAATCCCTGGACTTTCAAGTGAATTGCAACGTGATAGACCTGGATTAGTTCCCTCTACACAAATGATTCGAATTGTTTTTGCTCTTTGTTATAATGAAATTTTTCAGATTGGAGATGATTTTCTTCTTTGATTTTTACACATAATTGTTATCTAAATTGCTTAAATATGCTTATCATTATATACTTCATAATAATAATAATAAGCACGGGTTGATGAGAAAGTAATATTTTCTGTGATTTTATGAAGAAGAAGTTTGTTAATAATAATTAAAATTTGGAAGTATAGACAACAAATAAATCACATGAGTGAGAAAAGCATATTTTGTAAACTACAGTTCCTTTTTCTCAATTTATTTAGTTTTAACAACCGCGTCTGCCTGCTGCTGTAAGAGGTTAATAAATAAAATTACAATGTATGTTACAACAATATTATTCAAACGTTATAAAAAGAGTTAAAACTCATTTAACACCGCCCCATATAAACGAAAAAAAAACTCAACAAAACCTAGGTTTATTTTTTAATATACGGGGTGTATATATATAATAGTCCGTAAATTCCTAATCCCCTAATTTTTTGGGTAATATCTAATCTCATGAACCGTTTAGATTAAAGTTAGTTCGTTCACAACATTATAAAGCTTGTTCAATATTATTTGTTCAATAATAAACAATAAATTCTCTATTCGTTTTTTAATAATATGTAGTAGTACATCGTTATTTCCTTAATACCAAATGTACACATAAAGATTATTAGTTAGCAAGAAGTATATTATCTACGATATGGTGTTTCAGTAACATTAAAACGATGTATACCCCATATCTAGACAAACATATTCCGCGTTGGTTGCCATTAGTGCGATGGGTAATATGAGGTTAGTTGATGGGGTGGTTTCATTTTTATTGCAATAAAACCATTTATTAGTTAGCGAAGAGTATCTACGACATGGTGTTTGAGTAACATTAAAACGATGTATACCCCATGTCTAGATAATATATATTCGCGTTGGTTGCCATGAGTGCGATTGGTTTAATGAGGTTTGTGGTTTCATTTTTATTTCAATAAAACCATGTCTAGATACTCCTCGCTAACTATCATAAACTCATTTACACTCCTCACATCACTGATAGACTCTTCCACGGCTAACAAATGCTTTTCACATTGACGAATCAAACTTAAATCTTGACTGCTTTCATTCTTTTCATCTTTAATAAGACAAATTTTCTTCAAAATCTTCAATTCTTTTGTTGCCTCCAACATTTCTTGTTCAATTAAATCAATAGTTCCACTGAATCCAGCTAATGGCTAGCTAGGTAACCAATAATCCAATTAATGAAATTAATAGAAAATATGTTAAAAACAGCTTACCGTTTTTAAATCATGCGCTGTATTTGCAAGTATAATACGGTATATTTATTATTATTATCATAATTAGCTATTTACATATGAGTTGAATCAATTGAGTTATATATATAGTAATATTCAATTGGCTTGGAAAGCCCTCGAAGGGGTTTGGAAAGGATCAATAGATTGGTATAGTTATATTTATTTAATTTAAGGGGTCATTATAAGCAAAACATCTATTATAGTACCATTATACAGCGGCAGGGGGGTCATAATAGTGTTTTTTGAAATAGTGGAAGGATCTTTATTTATCACGTTTATTCATGATGTGCCATTTATATTAGTCTTCTTAATGAAGACTGTGTGCCATTTGAGGGATTATTGCGTAACTTGCATTTTATTATTATTTTGACAGCTCATTCAACAATCAATTTTCAGCTTTGACTGAAGTGTGGCAGATCATATCTTGAATATCATCATTATCTTTTTGTCAGAATAAGCAGATTGATTGGATTTGATTCGATAGATCTTCACAGAAAACAATAATTACAATGCAATGACCAGTATTAATAAGTTGATGCATTATCTTCATTTAATGATTGTAACACATGTTTTTGTTTGGCTAAGACTTTAGTTATTTCAGTCACATATATTGAGTTATTTGAATTATCAAACTGAATGTCAAGTCCATCGATCCTGCAACAATAATTTGAGGCCTTTGCGTTGAAATATTGATCTTTCACTCCTAAAACTTGGTTTGAAGAAGAATCAGATGTCGCAGCAGTTCCTCTACCTTGATGCACACCTCTGATATCTTGTCGAAGTACCTATAATTTATTGGCAATCAAATAAAAATTACCATTACCAACTTGATAGTAAAATATTCTAGTGCATTCTAACCTGAGTAATTAATTCCATTATTTCATTGCAATTAATACAATGTCTAAGATGCCCATCACTAGAAAACTCCTCCAATTTATTTAAAATATCGTTGGAAAATATCACAGGTTTCATTTCAATATCAGCTTCAACTACCCAACTTGGAACTTGTAATAATCGCTTGTTTAGCGGCTCTCCTTTCGCACTACATGCCATTGGCAAAAAATATTTGGATGGAATAACATCATACGGAATATATGGCTTCACTAAAAACACCATTATATCAAACATTACAATTAAAAAAGTTATACAATTGCCATTAAATATCAAGTTTTTGTACGATCTACAGAGATAAATAAAGCTAAGTGTAATGCAAAACATAATTACCATCTAGTACTGGTGTTCCATCCACCATATCAACACAAAGAATTTCAATAAAATCTTTTCCAACTGCTGCAATTTCGCAAACCGATAAACCGATATTGTTGGGACGATGTGGAGATCTTGTCGATAGAACACCTACTTTACTGCCTAATCGAGGTGGTTTAATTTTGGCTGGAGGAGCTTTATTTGAAGATAAGTTACCAGTAGACTTATCGGTGTTTGTATTATCATGGAAAACAAAAATGATCCAAATATGACTGAACTGACTTAATTCTGCAAAGTGTTCATGTTGAATGATTGTCTTATTGAATCTTATCACTCCTTTGGCTGCTGGGACTAGTTGAGGTTGTCTTGGTGTACCTCTACGATCAGGAAATGGAGATTCAATGGTGGCAATTGGTTGAAAGTGAAACGAGCTTAAACCGTTGGATGAAACTATATGCTCTGATCCAGTATTTTCACCTTCATTAATGCTGAGTTTCCTCATCTCCTTCTAAGTGAAAAGCAATTAATGCAATAATTTATTGAAATAAAAAACATGTGATATAATTTATATTCATAAAATAAGCCATTTTAATTAATACCTGCAATTTAATTCTTCCATACCTTTCTTCTTTTCTCAATATTTTTTCTTTTTCAAGCTGTTGACCAATTAGTTTGCACTTTTTACTAGAGTTATTGAATTTCTCAAATAAATACAATAAACTTAATCCTTCAATTATGCTAATCGCTATCCAAAAGGTTGTGTGGAATTTGTGATGATTGTGCAACCAATTAAAGGGTATTTGTAAGTTAGCCATTATTTCATTATTTTCGGAGTTGATAAAATTAATTCAATATCAATGCAATACGATAGTTTTTATGTTCTTGCATTTATACTAAAACATAAAACATAATATTATACATTATACTATTGACTAATGAGTCTTAGGAACATAGGTTTTCCTCACGCGATCTGTTTTGGATTTACAGTTATGATGTCTTCAGAAATGGAAATGTTTTAAAAACGTAACGGCGTGCCCGTCACCGGTATCCTATAGCGGTGAATCGGTACATTTTATCATTATTATATTTTATACAAAGTATATTGATACTTTTCTGTTGCTGAATAGATAACCGAACTGATTTTTAGAACGATTTTCAAATTTCTGGGAATCCCTGAAACAGTTCACACATTGCATCATGTCAACTTCTTGTCTTATTAGTGAGGCATTGGATCGTGCTGGGTACCATTTAACTGGCCTATCAAATGACGAAAAAGAAAAGCTATTGAATAAAGCCAAAGAATTACTGCGTTCACTCAATGGAAAACTTCCAATGGGCTCTCTTAAAAAAGCAGAAATATGTCGGCACATATTTGTTATTGAAATCTCACTGAAGTTGTTGTCAATAAATCAAAATTCACAATCTTTAAGATTGCAAACCGGAGCATTTATAAGTGGTGAAGAATATAAAAAATGCCTATCTACCTGCAAAAAGATTTTGAATGTTCACGACTTACCAGAGTCAACCATGGACATGATGTGTATTTCATGTAATTGTAGTTCCACTATGCGCAAAATAGCTACTTGTTTTTATGATTTGTATAAAAGGCTTATATGTGGAGATAAGCAGACTTTGTCTCATTTAGAGCTTAATACGTCAGTATACCTAGCAGGTTGTTTATTCATTGCAAATTCTGAATTTCAGGTACAAATTATAGAGTTGCAATGAAGTTCAATGATTTATAATTATTTTTATTTTATGTGTAGATAAAACTTGATAAACGGCAATTAGCATTAGCGGCAGAAGTTGATTTGAAAGTTTTAACGGCTACGATTGATTTGATTGAAGTTGCAATACGAAATAGCGAAGAATTCAAAATTATCAAGCACGATTATGCAGAATTGGTTGACATACCAGATGCTGCAACAAAGAATGGATCAGGTTAGATATGGTTGATGTTGGAGAAATATATGTTGTTTAGAATACGATTATTTTATTAATATGCAGGTAAACTTACGAAAACAATTAAATCGGTCAAGTCTCGTGGACAAAAAATGTTTGAAATGCCTCGAGTAAAAATCTTTCCTCATCAAATATCAAAAAATTCTCAGCTCAAAGAGAATCAATTCGTTAATAATGTTAACAATAATTTGAATGAAGATCTGGTTATTTTGAGTACTGCAGAAGAATCAATATTTAATCGGCTAAAGAATAAGAGCAATCAAAAATCCCTTATTGAAAAAACGAATATATTAAGTTTAAATTTTAGTTGTCAGCCAACAGTTGAACAAATTGATGAAAATGATGAAATTTTAAATGACAAAAAAAGAAAATTAAATGAGCAAAATATAATTCGTTCTGAGTATGAAATTTGGAAAGAAAATTTAATTGCTGAACAAAAGAAAGTCAAACAATCTATATGATGTTAATGGTAGAAAGAACCCAATATAACTACTGATGAACGTAGAATGTATTTATTGATATTAAGATAGTTTGTTTTAAAAAATTTCCAGTTTAATACGGTGGATCAATTCGTTTTTATGACTCATTATTATAAGTTACCTTTAAATTGTAACAAATTGTATTGTTTTCTTTACATTTTTAACCATATGAAGTTTTGAGTTGCAATTATCCACATCTCCACAGCTAACTTTCACTATCGCATAATGTTGCTTAATTCTTCAATTAATACTCAATACAGAACATTAATGCTAATGTATAATCATTTTAATGTTAGATTATAGTACAACTGGAATTTGTTAACAATAAAAGAAGTGAATAAAAGTAATAATAATCATTATTAAGTTTGTTTGCGCAATGCGCAATGCGATATTGAGTAAATGAATGAATAAAATAACTTAAACTACACGAAAATCTAGCCAAGATGCCCAAGAAACATTATTTTGAACACTTGATGAATAAATGAATGAATTAATTAATTAATGATGAACTGCAATTTATTGAGCATCGCAAATCATACAAAACAATTCTGAATATGAGAAGTAATGCATAATACTACTTTTATTTACAAACTCGCGTAACCCAGTAACGCCCCTTTGTTTTCTCAGTAGCGGTGCGTGTAATAAAAAAAACAAAAACGTCGTCATTCACAACAAAAACAAACAATGAAACAAACATTGATGATAAGATTTCTAAGGTTTCAATTATTCTTATAAGTTAGTGTAAGGAATAGGTAAAAATGTTTGTTTTCTCATTTTTTCAGAAATAAAATATATAATACAATTAACAGTTGAAACAGAACATAACTGGGTTTGCATGTTGTTATGTTGTTATAGGGATTGATTTGAGAACTTATTAATGTCAAGTAGGCCTATGGATGAAGACATCATAAATGTCACAATTCCTTCAACTAAGAATCCAGCTCTGGTTAAAACTGAAAGAGCTGGATTGACCACCGAACAAGCTGAAGCGTTGTATGAAACAGTTGGTTTCAACGAATTGCCACACGTTGAGGTATCCCTATGGTGGATATTTTTTATCCAATTTACAGGATTGATGCCCTATATGTTGGAACTCGCATGCGTACTCGCATTGGCTGTGCAAGACTGGATTGATTTTGCCATAATTGCTGCGATTGTAATATCAAATGGGTACTTAGGATTCACTGAAGAATTAAAAGCTAAAAATAGTTTGGTATTGCTGATAATGATATTTACAATTGTTACTGCAGTGTAATCCTGGTCACCATATTTTTGTTAATCGTAAAAATAGGATGAATTAACCAGTAAAATGGAACAAAAAGTGGCTGTTCTACGTGATGGAATAGCAGAGCACTTATTAACTCGTTTATTGGTCCCTGGAGATGTGATTCTCTTGGTAGGTGGATGTTCTGTCCCTGCTGATGTTGAGTGGTTAGAAGGTGATATACTCTCGATTGATACCGCTGCATTGACGGGAGAGCCACTTCCGCGAAAATATCCAAGTGAGGAATATGGTAATTTGATTCTTTGTGGAACTACAGTTCGTGCAGGTGAAGCTTATTGTATCGTTCGCAAGACCGGTATTAATACAGAAGTTGGTGGTTCTCAAGCAGAAATTATGAAGGATAAAACGGAAACAAAAATATCATTATTTGAGGAAAGAGTTTTGAATGCTGTGAAAATCATTATCTTCATTTCAGTTGTTGATGTTTTAATCATATTTTTGGTCCAAGGTGTCGGTAGAAATGAATTTGAACACAATGTCTCTGAGTTAATTCTGACTTGTTTATCAATTATTATTGCCGCTGTTCCAGTTGCTTTACCACTTGTGCTACAGGTCTGTTACTTCAGTTAAGACAATGTAAATTTTACTTCAACCATATTTGATCCAATTATTTTTTACTACTCCAGGTAACAATGGCTCTTGGTGCTGGTAAAATGGCTCGCGATTTCAATGCAGTGGTGACTAGTTTACCTGCCCTTCAGGATATCAGTTCAATGTCTGTGCTTTGTTCTGACAAAACGGGCACACTTACTACTGCAAGAATTACAATTATTGCTGATCAAGTATGGTGCGCAGAAGGATTCACTAAAGACGATGTTGCATTTTATGGCGCATTATCATCAAATCGAGACAAGAAAGAAGATCCAATAGATCGATCAGTTATAAATCATTTTGACAAAGTTGCACCGAAAGGTTAGTAGCCATTCGGAATTAATATAATGACTTTTCCTATATAACTGAAGAAAATTTATATATCATCATATATTTATATATTCTAGCGTTGCAAGATTCAGTTGCTGAATATACACGTACTCGTAGTGTTGGTTTTAACCCGATTTATAAACGTGTGTTATGGGAATACTCCCACGCAACTCTTGGCACAGTAACAATCGCAAAAGGATTACCAGCAAAAGTTATTGATACAGCTGATGGTGGTGAAGATGGTGCTGAAGATCAATGGAAAGTTGAAAATTGCAAAGATATTAAACCTCATGCAGCTAAAGTTGACAAAGATTTTAGTAAAGCTGGTTATAAAACCTTAGGAGTCGCTGTTAAAATAAATGATGGACCATTTCGTTTCGTTGGTATTCTCCCTATGTTAGATCCACCAAGGCATGACACAGCGAAAACCATCAAAAATCTTAAAGATGCTGGTAAGGCATGGGTTGAGGTTGATCCTCATAATACGATTCTAATTCATACTGTTACTATATTATGATTCCATTTATTACTATTGATTATTCTGTATTTCATAATTTATTGTAGGTATTAAAGTTAAAATGATAACTGGTGATCATTTGAATATAGCTAAAGAAACTGCTCGCTTAATTGGAATGGGTGTAAATATTCATAAAGGAGAAGAAACTAGAGATGCCACTCAGGTAGACAGACCACTCTAAGAAACGAATACACAACAACATAATGAAGCCTAAAAATAAAAAATTTATCTTACAAAATAATAATAATGATAATTCAAATTTAGGTTCGTAATGAATTGGTTTGGGAATCTGATGGATTTGCTCAAGTTCTTCCACGTGATAAACGAGAAGTGGTGCTTGTGTTAAAAAATATTTATCACTTAGTAGTTGGGATGACTGGCGATGGAGTGAATGATGCTCCGGCATTGTCAGCTGCTCAATGCGGAATTGCAGTCGATGATGCTACTGATGCAGCGAAAAATGCAGCTGCCATTATTTTGACTTCGCCTGGATTGTCTGCTATCTATAGGTACCACCCTACCAATAGAAATGAACAAATAATGATGACTTTTGAAATTATTTTATTGCTAATAAACATTATTATTACTATGATTGTTTTCGATTTCTGAGTAAGATAATGATAAATTTCTCTTTATAATAATTTTATTATTATCATTATTTTATTATTATTCGATTTGAGATAACACAAATTTCTTTTTAATCAAACTGCTTAATTTATAAAACTGATATTTATTATTATGAACATTTTCTTACAATTTTTATAGCGCGGTTGTTGAAAGTAGAAGAATATTCCGCAAGCTGAAATCTTATGTAATTTATCGTTTTGCTGCCACTATTCAAATCGTTGTGGTGTTGACACTTCTGATTTACATCTCCAATTGTCCAATCAACTCATTATATATCATTTTATTGGCATTATTCAATGATTTGACTATGCTTCCTATTGCTTATGATTGGCAAGATGCAAGTGCTTCTCCAGAAAATCCTGATGTATATAAAATGTTAATTTTAGCTGCTTTATTAGGTAGTTTTGAAACTTGTTTCACATTACTGTGGGCCTATGCATCAGATGGAACAGGTAATATTTTGTAAATAAAGTCATAATATTATTTAAAAAATATTCTAATTATTTTATTAAATATTATTATAATTATAGGTTTCTTTAGCAGTGACTTCCATATTGGTAGTTGTGGTCGTCAAGCACAAGCAGGAGTTTGGGTTCAAATGTCTATTGCTGCAGAATTATTAATATTCTCTGCACGAGCCCCATCCTTTATTTTCACATCAATTGCACCTTCACCTGCTTTATTCGTGTCAGTTACACTTGGTTGTGTGATATTCTCAATATTTGCTGGACAAATATCATTTTTCGGGAAATTAGCTGCAAAAGACATTGCAATCATATGGTTTTACGATTTAATATGTTTATTTTTATTAGATACTTTGAAAGTTGTTTATTTGAATTCTATTGGTGAGAATATTGCTGTATTGAAAGCACCAGTTGATGATGAAGACCTGAAAGATGAGGAAAAACCTCTTACTGCTGCTAATAAAGATATTGAAACAGGTGAAATAAAAATGGATTAATTAAGAACATTTACTTAATAATAATAATAAATTATAATAATAATTATTATTTATAATAATAAATTATAATAATAATAATAATTGTTATTGTATTTCAGGTGCAAAAATCTCTTCTGTTGATTCGAAAGATGATGATGAGACAGGGAGTCGTGCTTCTGCTGCTCAAAGTAGACTTGCGAATTGGAATGTTGCAACTAATAAGTTTGTAATTGGAGCGAATGATGAGGATATTATTGGTGATCAAACACGTACCATGTCAACTAGTAACATATACCTTGGTCCTAAGAAGGGTTCTTCCACTGCAATCATTGCTGCTAAACGTAGCAACACTTCCACAGCAGGTAATATACTCATCATGCTGTTCATTATTATAAAATATATAATTATTATTATGTCTTTATTATTTTCTCCTTTTTTATGAATAATGCATACAGTTAATATTATATAATAATAATAATAATAATAATAATAATAATAATAATAATATTAACAAATTTCTTTAAAATAAACTTAATAATTTTAATTAAAATTATATATATAATTATTATTTAGCTCATTACTAATGTTATGTTATTGTTCATAATTGACTTACTAGGTGAGCATCGTCGTGATTTGGGCCATAGTGCTGGGCTGGGACATACGAATGATGTGTCTATAGTTAATAACACAGGTGGTGGCAAGATCACGGTGTCTAAGAATTACAACTTACAAGGTTCTTCCACTGATTTAAGAAGAGCTCATATGGGAGTAGGAAGTCTTCGTCCATATACACCATCAAGTTCAGTGTTAGGAAAAAGATAGTTAGTCATCCACTCATGCAATCCTGTGCTTAGTACGAGGGACGGGACACGTATAACATATAATAATATTATAGTTATGCTCAAATTTTGATAATTTAATTGATAAATGAACAAAACAGATTCAGTTTATTATGATTCGGATTGTTTATTATCATAATATTTCTCTCGAATAATAATAATAATAATGAATAATTGTAATAATCTTGTTTTTAATAAATCTGAAATTAGTAACTAAAGTTGAGAGCAACTCGATAAGTAATAAGGGATTATTGCTTTTTTTATGATTTTTGTTATTATTTTATTATTGTTATAATTGATTCATATTCATTTGATACCATTATAAGTTTTAATAAACTTTTTTAATCATATTATTATTATTATTATTAATGTATGTAAGGTGGAAAATACATTGTACAGTTATTAGATTTTCACTTTTCATTCAATTCATTCATCAAAACGTAGTAACTCTCCACCATTGTAAATGAGTAAAAACGGTTTTATGAGCTGTTCTGATTCATTATCATTTATGATGAAGGAAGATATCTCATCAAGTTTATATTATAATAATATCTCAATGTCATCTTCTTAAAAATAGTTATTATTATATATTATATTTGTTATAAATATACTTTATTAAATTAATGAATTGAATGACAAAAGAGAAAAAAAAAAGTTTTTTATTCTAGAATTTTATTCTATTGTGTTATTTTACTGTAAAAGTTTGTTTTTTATTATTATCATCATAGTTGATATGATGGCTGGGATGAAAGATTTAATATCAGTCAGCTCGAAAATGAAATAATATTAGAATGACATTTTAATATAATTTTTGATGTTATTATGATATTTACTTCAAAAAGAAATATATAATAATAATAATAATAATAAAAAGATAAAATTAGTATCAAAAATAATTTAATTAATTAATGAGTTGAAGCTACAAGAATTATGTATTGTTTTAAATATCATATAAATTAGCATATCAAAATTAATAACCACGAATCAATCCATAGATAAACACTTCCATCCATTTTTCAACCATCTCATTTATTTTTATGATTTATCAAAATTTACAATACTTTCAATATTTTATTTTCTTACAAAAGCCATTCACATATCATCATATATCATCCTATAATGCAACATAATCATTCAATTATCCATCAAATGAAGTATCATTCATTTAATCTCCTGCCTCTGGTGCAGAAAAATATTCTGAAGCATCTTTGGATTCAAAAAACATTTTTGAAATAGCAACTTTTGGAGTTAATATTTTAAATGATACTTCATTACGACGTACCCATGGAAGGGTATATGGAGGGTTGTATTGATAAACCTAATAATATGATTAATAAAAAATATTATCATTATAAATTTAGTATAAAATGAAATAAATCACTTACTTTGAATGAGTTAGGATCATAGACAATTCCTTGGTTGATTAAACTATCTTCAAGTTTTGCTTTTTGACGATTTGATTCTGTTTCAGTTGCAATACCACTGAATTCTCTTGTTGCAATTAATTCAGATGTAATACTTTCAATAATTACATCAGATGAAGTTGGAACAGGTGCAGTTTCAATAGTATAATTTTTTGGTAATACAAAACTCATTTTTCCATTCCCCATAATGACCGGAACAGTCATGGAGATCTTCTCTGAAGAAGAAGAAGATCCGAAAATATAACCTGCAAGTTTATTGAAACTTTCTCCAGTAACTAAAGGATCCATTGCAATGCTATCACTTGTGGAATCAATAGTAATATCACTTGGTGTTGAATCATCAAATGTAGTTGGTGTAGCGGGTGTTGGAAGAATGGATGAAGTTAATGGAGTTGAACAAACAGTATAATCATCATATTCGCGTATTTCGAAATCTTCTGTTGATGCCAACACAGTATAAGCGGAGGTATCGAAACCTTCAGGAGTACTTTTCACAATATTACGCACTTCTCTAAAGTGTTAACATTAAATTCGTTTAAATAAATTATTATATTTTTAAAGTAAGCATTCATACCTTCGAACATCTTCTACAGTTGATTGCAACAAATTTGGTGCATTATTAAGTTCACGTCGTAAATCTTCAACAGTAGATTGCAGTTTTGATGGGTCAGATGATATTTCTCTTAATTCCTCGATAAGAGTCTGTCCTTTGCTAATGAAATCTGCTGGTTTTGGACCTTTTTCAATTAAACCAGTGATGATTTTTGGTCCATTATCAACCAATTGAGGAATATTTTTTGTCAGAATATCAGGAATAATATCGCTGACTAGTTGCTGTTGAAATGATTGGATTCCTAGCAAGGCTTTTCCATATAAAGAATTTTTCGGTGCAATTTTGGTTATGTCTTGTTCTTGAATGGCTTCAATTACATCTGAAGATATGGTTGGAAGTTTCTTAATAATTTCCAAAGCAGATTCTCTGCGATTTGTACAAGGTGTATCAATATTTACGATAGAGTCCAAATCTTCTTGCCATGTAGCTGATTTAAGAAACGATTTTGAAGTGGATTTAATATTTTTTGTGAACCACCCATTAATCGTACAAATTTGAAGAAAGGAAATAATTATAGATATAGCGGATGACTTCATATGAATAAATTCAATTGATAGTGAAAATAAATGGTTACGACAGATTGTCTTTTTCTATAGAAATGATCAATTCATTTGAAAGAAGAAAAAAGACAACGAGTCAACCATTCCGGAAAAGAATTCGTTGTTGTTTTGTTTTTTCAGTTTTTTTTTATTTTAAAAGATTTTATTTAAGTTTTAAAATAGTTCATTGTATATCTAATTTCGTTGGAAAGTTCTCTATTAAATATTGGATTTTGTTGATGACTTTCTTAAAAATTCATTCATTCATTCATCCATTCATATCAACGAGGAAATCGATTATTACTTCATACCGGTAACTTCATTTTTTTCTAGAAATCTTTTCTATTTAAATCGACAACTTCATATGGTTGAATGATGAAGTCACCGACAATGAAGTTATTAATTACATGGCAGATAGAAGATACCACACGCTCTCGAAAAATAAGTTTTAAAAAACCGATTTAATTATTCTTAAATTCCTCATTTTTATCTACCTTTAAATCATCAAGATCTCCTTCATAAAAATAATATGATACTGAAAATTCAATTACTAGTTACTTACTATTACACAAATCCTTCATGTTATGGACAGTTTTAGATTTAAGAAGATTGAATTAGCGGTATTTTCTCTCTAAAATGCAAATGAATAAAAATAATTTAAATTGCATTTAATAATAATTGGATGGAATAAGTGAGTGACATAGTATAAAATTTAATATGTTTTGGTGAGTTATTAAACATGACTGGACTTTGTTTAAATTAACCCACCCATAGTTCATTATAATCAACATAATATCTAATATAACTGTAGATAAATACTATACAATATTATTATATTTTTAATCAATGTTCTAACCTACTGTTGCTTGAACTCGATTGGTTGACAGCAATTGTAGTACCTTGTGTCAATAAACGAGTGGCAAAGAATTTGCATATGAAACCAAGTGCAAAGCCAAGAAGAATAGCACAAAAGTGAGCAATAGAGGTCAACAAATTATCAACTATAGCATAGTATATCCAAATTGCCACACAAAAGAGAAGAGATAAAATGAAAAATGTAGCTGATACATCGTTCATTTTGCAATTATTGAGTGAATTCGGCGAGTTGCAAAACCAATACATCCATAACATGTTAATACCACACAACCCACTCCAAACAACGGATATTCCGACACAACTTTCAATGACGCATAAAACAATCTTCAACACAAATAGTATGGTTAAGATATTATGACAATACTAATATAACAGAAGTACCTGAAATATGAAGAGAAATATCTCGATGGGTATCATTAAGAATGGAAGCCTCTGTAGTCGCTCATCGTGCCATGATGTTGAAATGAAGGCAAAAGTTAGCGCAACTGATGTAACGATCAATGCAACATAATTTAGAGCACAATCTAAGACCGATCCATCATAGCTTAGAATATTTAAAAGAACTGCTGGCATATTAACAGTTTCTATTCTTAATTCTTAATATGACAGATATGACACCATCGATGAAATATTATATATTATATATTTAATATATATTGTAAATTGTAGATATTAAGGTTCTATTGTAAACTGTAAATGATAATAAACTGCTAATGACTAAATATACAGTATAATATATTGTTATATTGAAATATCGTGGAATTTGGAATTGTCTATTTACTGTTTGCAGCGGTTCAAAATTGGTTTTGGTTCTTCTTGTTGTACCATAAATTGATTCAATGATACCAAGATATTGAGGTTGAGGATTTTGAATAATACTGTAATTTTGTAACTTTACCACAGTTAATAAGTTATTACTATTTAATAAAGTATATACAGCCTTCCAAGGTTCGACACACCTCAACACCATCCAATCACATTTTTCATATCATCATATTTTGATTTTTGATTTTATATTCACAAACAGCTGACAATCACAATGAATGATCAATTTATTTTATTTCTAATTTTATTAGTATTTATTACTGCCGAAAGTTTCCACTCTTTCGGCAGAATTACCTCATGCAAAGTGTTAAGTAAAGGCACTCAAATACAAAGTTCAACAACAACAAACCTAATAAACCCTCCACTAAAACAATTAACAATACGATTTAATTGCGATGAAATTGACTCGGATGAAATTAGTGAGTTACTATTTGAAGTTGGTACATTAAGTGTAAGCGTTGAAGTTGAAAGTGAAAGGCCAGGTAATGTAATTAATTAAGATACTTATAATAAATATAATGAATGAATTAAGATACTTATAATAAATATACAGTAATGTAGAGTACAAATCTTGAAAGTAATTCAATTTCACATAATGCTGCATTATCATACCGCATAGAATCCGTAGTATGTCTGCCATTTTATTCAATTGTCGATTATTATTTTGTAACATATTCATATTCCATATAATTTAACACAATCCTTTTTCAAACTACAGTATGCAGCTGACTATGATTGTACTTAATAGTTAATAACGATAATCATTAATATTCTTTCTTTCTATTCTTAAAATTTATAAAAGTTACAGTAAAGAGTGTAATTTCAATTTCATATTGTATGATTAGGTATATTAAATGACGAATCAAAATGGGGTGATTTGGTCAAAACTAATTCATGGGCTAATGCTATTCTACGTGCTAATTTCCCTTCAACTTTTGATAGTGATGGTTTAGTTAATATTTTGCAATCATCATATCCAGATCAAAATCTTAATATTCAAATAAATGATTTACAACAAATTGATTGGGTAAGTCATGTGCAGCAATCATGGAAACCACAAAAAATGAGTAATTTGATTGTATCATTTCCATGGCATCAAACAAGTGATTATGAGAATGATGATGATTATAATAATCATAATAATTTACATTTGATACTTGAAGGAGGTGCAGCTTTTGGGACAGGTGACCATCCAACAACTCGGTTATGCTGCAATTGGTTAAGTCAAAGTATTTCAGCTTCAGATAAATCATCATCATTGTCTATATTAGATTATGGTTGCGGCTCTGCTATTTTAGGATTGGCTGCATTAAGGTATGGTGCTGACAGAGCAGTTGGTGTTGATATTGATAAAGATGCTTTATTAAGTGCTGAGAATAATTGTAGAATGAATGAATTGCATATGGACTTTTATTTAGCAACTGATAATGATGATGATAATAATAATGATAATAATAGTAATAATAACAATAATAATAATAATAATAATAAAGCGTTTATTTCTACACAAGAAGATCAACAAAATATTGTACATAATAATTTAAAAGGAAAAAATAGTAATAATATTAATAATGAGAATATCTTCATTCCAGTGTCTCAATTATTATCATCATCTCAATTATTTGATTTGACAGTTGCAAATATTTTAGCTCCGATTTTGATTATATTAGCACCTACTTTATATAAACTAACAAAGCCTGGTGGGAAAATTGCTTTGTCAGGCATTGTGAGACCACAAGCACAAAGTGTGATAGAAGTGTATCAACAATATTTTGAAAATGTTATTATTGAAAACAGTGAAGATGATTGGGTTTTAATAACAGCAAATAAATGAACGAGAATGTTTATATCGTGTTAATCATATTATTAATAATCTTAATAATGATTATAATCGTCCGAGCCGAATGGTATGATTGGGAATATGTTCAAAAACTAACTTAACTATAATTAGAATAATATTAGTTCATCCATAATAATAATAATGATAATAATAATAATGATAATAATAATAATAATTATTATTATTATATTACGTAACGATGAATTTAGTTTGATAGAAATGAATATTCTGATTGATTGAGAATTGGAATTACTGAATGATTGTATGAATGAATGAAATGTTATATTATGATCATTCTGAGTAATTTGATTGCATTCATAAACTCATAAATGGTATTATACCACATGTAATGTGTTCAAATTATAATGAATCAATGAATGAAAAATAATTAATAAAATTATTAAAATATTAAATAAAAAAATCCTAATATTTATATTTATATTTTATATGATTATTATTAGTATGCCGTATCATTAACCAAGTAATTGTAATTGTAACCATACGGATTGGATTTTTGATACAATTTCTAACACACTTGGTTGAGTATCCATGGACATCTGCCTTATAATCCCACTTACCGTCTCATGAAATGATGATGTTTTTATCAATAGATTACTGTTGGTTCCTGTATAACGGTTAGTAAAATGAATGAATGGATGAAAAGCAAATAAGAATAATGATGTGCATATGAGAATAAGTATGATATTACCTTTAATAATTTTTTCTAATGATTTTAATACTTCAACTCTTATTTTCACATGTTTTGTTTCTTCAAGTCCCAAAGCAAGAACAGCAAATATTGATTCTAATTCATCCTATGAAATAATGATATGATATGATTAATATTATCATTCGAAAAAATCGAAAAAAAATCTTAGTTAAGGGGTTAATCTACCCATAAAAATGAATCCACTCACCTCTTCAAGTATTTCAGAGCTAGCTACTACCCCTATCAACTGTATACAACTCTTTCTAATGGACCACACCTCATTCTCCATCGCAATCATCGACCATGTTATGACAGTTGATATTATCTGCTTCACATTACTCGCGAATGAAGTATTATTTGCATGAGTTGATAATAATGATGATAATGAAGTGAGAGGCCATCCTTTCACAATACAATCAATAAATAATATTTTAAAAATTGGATCAATCATAAAATATTTGACATCAACTGCTGCATTATTATCATTATTATTATCATTATTATTTACATCATTTGTCATTGTCACATCCATCTCAGCAACCTCATTTTTCATAATATCAACAGACTGAATTCTAATCATATCATTATTCTGATTGCCACCATCAGTGCCCGCATTATTATTATCCTCATTCACATTATTATTATTATTATTATTATTATTATTATTATTATCATTATTATTATTATTATTGTTATTATTATTATTATTAT
>VKHH01006536.1:0-18169 GCA_015144975.1 Epipyxis sp. PR26KG
GACAACCATGATAAATAAGATCAAATAATGATCTTAAATAATACATGTGTTAAAATATAATATTTAAATTATTAAAACTTACGAAATATAATATATGTTATTATGGTAAATATTAATGATATAATAAAAAAATACAATAATAATTATTGTTGTTGACGACATTAACAGATTTTTAAAAACTGCACTGTGATCATAATAATAATAATAATAATAATAATAATAATGAGAAACCAATTCTTAACAAATTAACATAATCATAATAATAGTTATTTCATTACATTGAATCAAACATAATGGGGGGTATTGTGGGTGAAGACCTAACCCTTGTGCTATACTTAAAATGCTCATTCCTTCCGAATAATGAGGTGAAAGCACAAGGGTCTGGGACCCGGGGCGCAGTAGAGACATGAACAAAGCCGATCATAAATAATCATAATAAAAAACTACATTCATTGTATTTACTGAAGATGCGGATAAGGAACAAAAGACATAAGGGTGACTGACACGTGGCAGGAACACAATCACATCAAAATTATCATACTAATGAATGAATGGATGAAACCATTAGTGCGCATGGATGAATGGATGGACGTCTCCATGGATTATGCTGTGTGTGAGGCTGTGTTGTCACTGGTACTAGCATTCCATTGCATTTTGAAGCTTACGCTCATCTGGGCCCTGGTATCTGACATGATGAGAGGATAAGACTGCTCATTTTCAACTGTTTTGTGATTATTATATAAATGCTTGATTGGAATTATCACTTTCCCTACAATCATAATCGTTATTAAATCATTATTAAAATAATTAACTATATGATATTTAGGGGTAATAATAGTAATCATTATTATTACAGAACTATTATAACTATTCGAAAGATTCGCATGATGTTTTTCAAACCTCAAAAATATTTCATATGATTGAGCGACTTGTTAAGTGAAAATACAATAGTGAGTGTTTTTTTATAGCGAGTACGAATGAATCTTTCTGACAATCACAATATAATGCACATACAGTACTCGAGTGTCTCATGTGCGATGCCACATCTCTCATGTCTCATGTATGATGTGTCGTATGTGATGTCTCATGTATAATGTATAGTATATGTGCGATGCCACATCTCTCGTGTCTCATGTATGATGTGTCGTATGTGATGTCTCATGTATGATGTATAATATATGTGCGATGCCACATCTCTCGTGTCTCATGTATGATGTATAATATATGTGTGAGTGACGCATATCTCATGTGTGATATGATAAGGGATATGTTACCTAGATTATGTATGGAATGAGACATACTGGTCTTGTCTAATGCCTTCACAACGAGTGTCTGATTCTCCTGTGCTTCCTGATCATCGATGCTGAAGAAGATCTTCTCCTTGTAAATGGGGTTTATTTCTCCTGGCAATGATTTAGATGTTGCTTTGGCATGTTTTCCGATTCGAAATGATATATATGGCATTTGCACCTGTGTGATACAATGCAATAAAGCAAGATACGATACGATAAGATAAGATACGGAATATGAAGAATAATATTCACAAGTCATAACAATAATCATCCTCATCCATCCACTCATTCATTCATCAACCACATACGGTACAAGATGTATAATATGAGAGATTCATCCACTATTATTTATCCATAATCATTCATGTATTATTATTTCATTCATTCATTCATTATAATTCATCCGTTATTATTTCATCAAGTATTATGTTAAAAATAATAATCATAATAATTTGCGATCAGAAATGTAAAAGTTATCATATATTATCTTACTTCTCTGTCAAAGCCAATGTAAGATGGCCATCTCTTGTTTGCTGATGCATTTCCATCATAATCTAACAGTTTGATGGATGAAATGGATAACACTCCGGCTAATCGGCCGTTAACACCTGGGCTACTGGGGACACCTACCTTATTGCTTAAACCTCGCGATACATCTCGTTTGCTAGGACTTGTGAATGAAGTAGCAGAATCATCATCATCATCATCATTATTATTATTATAATCATCATTTTCACTATTATTATTAATGTTATTATTAGAAAAGTGTTTATTCGATTCTTCGACTGTTGAAGACAAGTTAACATATTCAAGATTAACATAAATAATCCCACTATTAACATCAATTAAAGGACAAGCTTTATTCTCGATTAAAAAGCTGTTTCCACCATTAGCAATAATATCGCCAATCTTAAATGTATATTTCCCAAGAAATGTCAGTTTTCCTGTTTGCAACACTTTGTCTTGATCATACACGATCAACTCCACCTCCTAATAACATGATCAAATAAGAAATAAAAAATAATCATTATTTTGAGAATAATGATGTGAAGTTGGGATGGAAATAATAGAATGCTGTAAGTTGTTCATCACATTCAACCATGCCAATCACATAAATCGAAGTGAATCAATTCATATAAAAAACTAATTTTGTTATCAGATTTCCTAAAACTCCAATCATATTATCGAAAATAATGAAGCAAACAAAAAACTGATAATCGACCATAACGAATTCTATCATAATAATAATATTGAACCAGGAGAAAGGTGCAAGGAGCAATGAAGAAGGAATAATATGTGCTGATTCTTACTTGATTTATGAAATCATACACAAGTAATTCGAATGTTTCATTCCATATTGGCTTAAGTGTGTGAGACTTTGTTGCAGTTTGATACACTTGATTTGAGGAAGTGATGGTCACAAAGGGGTCTGCATCTCGTGTGATGGTGTTCGCAACGATTAAATTGATCGCATTGATCACAGTCAACCTTAACAAACCTACAGTTATCAAACAAGACAAAAGCAGTTATATGACACAGTAGCATGATATTATTATTTGTATTTCTTATTAAATATAAATAAAATGATACTATGAAGCATAAAACACAATAACTACAATTACTATTAATGGAACTTTAAAATTTCTTTATTATTATTGTTATTATTAATATTATCATTATAATTATTATTATTATTTTATTTAAATTATTACTATTATTTCTTTATTATTATTTTTATTATTAGTATTATTATTATTATTTTATCATTATAATTATTATTATTCTTATTTTATTTATATTATTATTATTTCTTTATTATTATTTTTATTATTATTATTATTATTATTATTATCATTTGCTTACCAACATGCTCTACTTGACCTAAACTATTGACATCAGCTCCTTTCATGAGTGGAATCACAAATCTGTTGGGATAAAGAGCTATTGTAGTTAGAATATTATGAACTATTGTTCGTAAAAATGCTGTCAAATTGCTCTCAGAGGACATGCCAATCTTTGTTATGTCGAAACTGCCAACTTTAAAAGCGAAATCAAAATATGGTTTCTTCATACATGTTACAGAGATAGCACTGATGCATGGTATCACAGGATGCAAGTTCAACAGCTCCACACGTAACAAACTTGTTAAAATAATATTTGATATTTCTAATGATAATGGGAATCCTTTCAAACCAACTTGTACAGCTACTTTCGCATCACCTAACAAAACAAATTAAAAATCATATCAAATATTTGAAATGTGAAATATGTCATTATTATATATCATAATCATTATTATAATATACCATACCTGCATACTTCACATCAACATCTAATCGGAGATTCGCTTCCGATGGATTATGAGCATTATTATATACTCTCACACTCACAATCTTTAATGGAATTGATCCCAAAGACAACTTCAATATTTCAAAACATGTTAATTGTGATGGCAATTTCTCATTAATTGCTTTTTGAATATCTTTTTTAACTTCACTTTCTATTGCTTTTGATAAATAAGGCCATATCTTTGCTAATATTGTATTAAACCATTCGACTCGTTCGACTTCACTATCAACGAGCCAAGCTGGTATTTCCTGATTAATGAACTGTAATACCGCCGGGTCTGTGATGATACCAATGGCTGCTTTGCGATCATGATAATCTTTGATGGATTGATAATAACATAGAAACGCTAATGCTAATGGGATGTAGACATACGGTGAGATGTTGAAGTACTGCAAGACGATGGGGAAGAATGCCAGAATAGAAATAGAAATTGGATTGAATTGGAAAATAGAACTAATATATCCTGATAATTTCTCAGCATTTACTTTAGATTTTAATGGAATTTTCGATGGTTTCAATTCAACATTCTTTTGTCTGATTTGTAAATTCTCTTCATTAATGTTAATGGACGAAGATGACCTTTCTAATGAGCGACTCACAAACTTATCATAATTCATCCCATCAGCTGAATCTGAAGCGTGAGCTGCTAATTGTTGTCTTTGTAATAATGATTCTTCAGCTAACTGATTGAGATTCTCTTTTCTACTGGTTATAGTTGCTTGATATTCCAGGTATTTGTCATTTGCTACAGCTTCCCGGATAGCCCGGGGTACGTCATCTATCAACCCCATCATCATGGCTTTCACAAGCAAAAGGAGGTGTTCGATAATTAACATCACAATAAATCTATAACATAATATGAACCATATGAGATCATACTAGAAATTCTATTATAAAGGATAAAACGTATCATTATAAATATATATAACATTTATAACAGGAGTAGGTGTACATTCCTAAATCCGTGTGTATGAAATAATGTATACACATTCTGAAATAATATATATCGCATTATATGGGTCGATAATATGTAATCGATGGTGATTAATGTAAAACAATAGTTATGAATCATTTCATCGAAAAGGTAATTACTTACTTTCCACTTTGATTATCAATCAAATGATGAAACTGCTGAGGAACAATTGTCCCGATGTGAGTTGAAACCATAGCTAATAAGAAGCAGTTCGTGAATACAGAAAAGAATGTCAAAAACTGCAAACAATATTCCCATGCGCCGATATTAGATCTTATTATAAAATAATAATCATATTAAATATTTACATAAATAACCATCTAATTATGCAGTATGATAATATGTATACCTTTGCATGATAACTCGTCTGGATGAGTTATATTTAAATAAATCCAACTTTTCTTCAAATATATTGTTAAGGAATGCTAAACATGGAGTAATTGGTAGCACAGCAGTGAACATTGTCATATAGCCGAACTATTAAATATAATAATTGTAATAATAGTAACTTAACAAATCCTACGACTCATAAGTTGGAAGAGTCATCACGTCTGGTTTCAAATAATAATGATAATATTAATAATAGTAATTGTATTATGGTACAGCCTACTACTCTTAGATTAGCAATCAAAGCTATTGAAGGGATCGTAGGTTATATAGATGAAAGTGTTATTCAGAAGTTGTAATACTAATTCGATTACTTTTATTTTTTCTTAAGAAAGAAAGATGTTTAATTATCCAAAAAATTATATTTGAGATTCCTGGTGACTTAAGATAGGCTGGATTTTTATAATAATTATACACCAATTACAGCTTCCAAAATATCTCAAAATTTAGACTGTATCTACAAAAAAAATAACACCATTATTACTTACTTGTATGATTAGTTCCAAATAATCATCATTTATGTCACTCACTGGTAGATTTGCTTCTTCTTCTAATAACTTCTGAATTTTAGGATCTCTATTAAAAGCAATGAATGTGAAATATAATATTTTATTTAGATATTATAGGATATTAATAATTAGAATTACTTACCGTTGATTACTAGGAACAGTAGCGTCATCAGCCTATTGACACATAAAAATATGCAGCTAATTAACAACTATTCTGCTATGTTGCTAATAAAATATGTAAAAAAAATTAAAACTTACCATTGCTGTCGGTTTTTTCTTAAAATAAGAAAATATTTTATCTTTTACAACTGCTATAGATTCAGTCACATTATTAACAATCTACAAGCATAAAAAACAATATTATTTATCATAAAAACAATAAAAATATTCGAAATAACCTACCGCCCCTGTGGTAAGCAATGAAATAAGCAAAGATCGCAATAATTCTAAATCTTGTAACCAAAATGCGGTATATAATAAAGCACAATAAGAATTCACAAATTGTAAAGCAAAAAGTTTGAATATCAACGAGTTCTCTGCTTCCACCTATACGAAATATCATTCATTGAGCGATTTGATTGAGTTTAGTATCAGAATATAAATATAAAATTGAGTTGAGAATATAAAATTTTAATTTAATATAATAATATTGATTATGATTAATTATGATTATGGTATAGGTAACCTTTGTTAGATTGTTCTCCATATCATTCAGCTTGGTAGCAACTGGTATAAATATTTGAGCTGAAATAATAGGAACAAAACTATATGCAACCAATGGATAGTATTTCATATAAGAATCTTTTCCATAAATCTCATCGGCATGGACTTTTTGGTCGTAAAAAAATAACATCGCGTAGAGAATACTGATAATCATGGTTAATGTTCCACAAATTGACAACATCTGCCTGAGAATACGATTGGATTTTTCTGTTCTAGAAGCCTATATAAAAATTATATACTATGATAATTCCATTCTATAAAGTTCGTGATATATAATCAAACCTTTGCCAGCTCGATTTGAACTTCAAGATCTTCCATCCCAAAAACTTTCCATTGATAACTATATTCATTAGCTTTTCGCTTCCAAAATTCCAAAACATAAGATCCCCATAAAGATATTCCAATGCAATAAAAAGGAATGCCAAATGAATCAACATTATTTGTAAAATATTGATGTAATGTCAGAACTAATCCAAATACTGCTGGCAACTTCAAGTTTGTAGTATAGAAACGCAAAAATCCAAAATACAAAGCCAGTTTGGTACCATGATAATCACTTATGTTATCAATCCGATCTTCAAATAAAATCTTGTGATCTTTATTGCCGATAATGTGAGTTTGAATAAAATTTTGATCTTGTGAGATCCAACAAGCTAGAGGTTGAATAAAATCGAGACTCATTATTTGTTTTAATGCCGCATTCATTATGATAATTTGCTCATCTTTAGGATATTTGTAGATTGGCTTTTCAAATGAATTTTCCAAATTTTCTGTGGCGATTTTTGCCACTTGCTTTGGTAAAACAGATAAAGCCAAGTGTACTGCATTGCTGCTCGATTTTCGAAACATACCTTTCACTATATATCCACATTTTCTTAAATTTGCTTCATGATTGGTATCAATTTCCTTTAATTTACTAGAGACGATAATAAGCGTTGAATTCGCTAAATTTGCTTTAG
Source organism: Epipyxis sp. PR26KG (assembly GCA_015144975.1). Classification (NCBI taxonomy): domain Eukaryota; class Chrysophyceae; order Chromulinales; family Dinobryaceae; genus Epipyxis; species Epipyxis sp. PR26KG. Next base: position 7,193 of record VKHH01006536.1, read on the forward strand.
CAGTTGATGACATATTTTTGATATTGTGAACGAGTTTAAAATTTAAATTCGTCATAATTAAAAACAAAACTTAAAGTGCAGAAGGTATAAGCAAATTATTTTATCACCACAAATTACAACAATGATAAAGAATTGTTACGGAATTGGAATAATTGTTGGTAGTTCCAGAGTTCCAGAGATTGTTTGAACTATAGGCGGTTTTATCGTTTTACGATATATTATGGTATTGTTGTATTGTTTATTTATTTATTTATTATTATTGTTAATTTTTATTATTTTTGCTTTTTTTGGAATTCCAGAATTGATGTGAGAAACCAAGTTGTAGGACTAAAGTTACAGACAAAATGAATGGTATCATTGTATTTGCTGCAATTTGCATTTTGTGTTTGTCTTTATCGTATTGGTTCACTAGATCAAATAACATTTATTGCGTGGTTTCTAATTCAGTATCAGTAAATGGTTACTACGAAGCGAAGGGAGGTTTATATATTCAAAAAGGAAGATATCTGGTTTTTATACCTGATATATTCTATCTATGGAACCTATTGAATGTGAATGAAATTGACTCAGATGTCCATATCATTATGTTATCAAAGTTAAATTGGATTATACGTTCGATACAGAATAACAAAATCATTTATCAACAACAAATTACAAATAGTAATTATTTATCTTCTCCAGGATATTATAATTGGACTACATTAGTTCATGAATATGAACCTTCTCCAACGAGTAGGTGTGTTGGTTCACTACAAAATAGTAGATCATCAAACTATTACAATAATAATAACAATTTTCAAGAGTCAAATATTGGGAAACTTTTAAATACTCCAGTAAATACATTAATTTTGCTCATAATTTTCATTGTCGCATATTATTTATGGTCTCAACGTATTGATGTAAGTGTTGTATCATATTCTTATGACAGTGTTATGAATAAGAAGGAGTATTGGCGTATGATCTCATCATCATTCTCACATTTTGAAATATTTCATTTAATATTCAACACAATGTCATTATATCAACTTGGAATGCTTGAAAATATGCTTGGAAGTATGCTGTATTTGTATCTTAGTTTCGATATTATGTTCATCACTATGCTCATCTTGACTCTTTTGTATCATGTTTTCATCCATTACTACAATCAACCAGATTATATCAACCAACAAGGGGTCGGTTATTCTTGTGTATTATTCGCATGGATTGTTGTGATTAGTGTGAAAATGAAAACATATTGTCCAATATTTTTTCTTCCTTCATTATGCTTCCCAACCTTTTTCCTTCCCTTCATTAATATTCCAATGAACATTGGACCATTTATCATATTAATCGTCACAAAAGTTATCATACCAAGATCATCATTTATTGGACATTTATCTGGTATAATCATTGGATATCCTTTGGCTTGGGGTATGTTGAATTGGCTAACACCTCCACTTATGATTTCATTCCTTAGTTTATTAGTTGTCATGTTTGAGTCGCTGTTTATATGGACAATCAATGGATACAACACTCACCACTCATTAATATTACAAGACTTTGTTCCTATTGATCAATTGAAACAATATAATCTCATATATATAATATCTTCATTATTATTTCTTTCATCTATCATACAAATACTTTTATTTGGATATATACAAGCCCTACCGCGTGGAATTATATGTTTTTTATTATATAATACATTATTTTCATGTCGAGCACTTCTTATTACAGAATCATCAACTACAAAAATATTTTGTTGTAGAATTATTTTTATAACAATCATTTTTAGTTTTTGTATGATAATATATGATATATTGAATATGGGAGGGGTTATGGGTTCATTCATTTATTTAACCGAAGGATGTAAATTATCATATTATTTTATATTATTTTAAATTATAAATAATATTATAAGCATAATATTAGGATGGATTTATGTGACTTATTTGCTATTTGTCATACATGGTGTACGAGAATGTGTGACTAATGACTGGTTGGTGAAGGTTGGATTAGATAATAATAGTATTCATCATGATTTACAATTATTATCATGTAAACCAATCATAACAAAAATCAAATTATATTTTGGATGGAATGTTATAGCATTTTCTGGGAGAGGGAATCGATTATTAAGCAATAATACTCAACCAATAACAACAACTATTAACCTTTAATTCATTAAAATTAAGATACAATGAGTTCGATGGAATATATGGTCAATATTTTTGCATCGTAAGCTTGTCGTAGATTTTGACACGATTGTGGAAGAAGTGCAACGCTTAGTGGATTTCAGAAGTAAGGAAACCAAACTGTGGGTAATCTAATTATTGCAAATAATTTTATAATATTCCAGTTGATACACATTATTGAAAGTCGAAACTTGCCTCTTTTATCATGTTAAGTTGCCTTGTTTGTTTTTGATTAGTTACTGGCTATGATTTTTGCCACTTGGACTGACAATCAGCAACTGACTATTTCTCGATGGGAGGAGACTACATGAAAAAAAAACACCCAGTCCAAGTGATTGGCATACTTCTGATGTTGGGCAACACTTCTCGCAAGAACGGGTTCTTAGCCAATAATTTGGCTCAAGTTTCAACGGGTGAGGGTAAGTTGGTGGTGTTGGGAATGTGTTGTGTGTTGGTTTTGCATGTCTATGAGGTGGATTGTGTGTCATCTAGGAATATAACTCATAACTATGATAAATGAGATATCCGATACCCAAGGACATGGGTCATAGACCATAGAGATGATATGGACATATAGCATCTGCAATGTGAAACAGTTGGAATGGATGCTATTTTATATTTAAAATGATAATAATCATAAATATTTATAATAATAAAAATAACATTTGTTTACTCAATTAAGGATAAATTATCATTTTATGAACCATTTTCACATCATTCACATTTCCTGGATATCATTCGAATCTTAATAAAATATATGCAAGGATTTGTTTATAAAGTGGGAAAGCTTAAAACCAAAAGAACAAAGAAGTTGTCCCGTTGATCCTATGATAATGCAGCAGCAATACCTTGGTTCAGCATTAAGTAAATTGACTCAGCGTGAGTTAGATGAGTTAAATATTGCTTCACAAAAGTCTTAGTCTGAAACTTAAATAAAATGTAAAAATTGTGACCGATCTTTCTTACTGATCCCTGGGATCAGTTGTGGTAGAATGCTATAACTAAATAATAATAAATGAAGTTTTATCTGATAAATCATCATACTTTTTTTAAAATAAAATAATAATATCACCATGATAATATATCATAATGATACTTTTATTCTAATAACTATTAAATAAATATTAATTGTTGAATTGATGAACTTATAATAAAAATAATATTTTATAAAATAATTATTTAATAAACAGTTAACTATAGTAATTCCTAATCAAAAATAAAATAATTTTGAATAATAATAATGAAAATAATAATATATAAAATATTTTTTGTATTTTTTCACAATTTTTTTTTGCACTTCTTTGAACCACACATGGACATAGCATAATTGCCAGTAAGTTATATTATTATAAATCTAAAAGTCATCTAATTTCATCCGTTCATCAGGTATTGCAGTTGCAAGGATGTGTTTATAAAATATGATGTGAACAGCAAGTCATTATCAAATATTATATTATTGTATCCAGATAGCAATAACAGTATGATTATTATTAGGGAGGGTTAGGGTTGTTATTATTATCATTGTTATTTTTATTATGATTGTTATTTATAAGCTGTCATCCATTCATTCAGTTCGTTGACTTTCGATTAGCATTCTAATTTATATAATCATAGCTATCGCTTGTTTAAACAAATCATACATAATAACTATAATAAAAAGTCACATCATATGAAATAATCATAATATTGTGACAAAAATACTAATGCAACACAGGAGACGGGCAGGGGCATCAGGGGTAGTGTGGAATTATAAATACATAAAATTCATCCATTCATTCAATCATTTTACATCATATTTTATGTAGGATTATATCATCTAAAATAAAATAAAGGGAAGAAAGGAGTTGTCATATTATCATGTTATCATCCATCATCCATTATTATCATATATTTCTATCCTTTTAAATGACTCAAATAATCATTATTATCATTATTAACTGGTGATTGGTAATTGGAATTATGTTCAGAATCTTTTTTATGCATGCCAAGGTTACTAAATTTGGCTAAAGCAACCATTTTCGTTCCTGCTGCTTTGAACTTCTTCAGCATTTGATAACGCCTTAATTCAACTAAACTATTATCAAGTATGTTCGTTTCTAAATGTGTTGGATGTGCTTTCATCCAAGGATGGACCAGGGCCTGGTCGATGGTAAGTCGCATGAACGGATCCGGATGAAGGAGACAGCGTATGAACCCTTTGGCTTCTTCTGATACGACTGACCAGTACTGAGCATGGAACTGATATTCACATTTTATTACTTTTTGGTCCATTTTTCGTTGATCATTATCATAGAATGGTGGATAGCCAGCGAGTAAAATGTATAAAATAACTCCAAAGGCCCATACGTCAACAGGCTTACCTACATAATATAATATAAACATAATATAAAGCATGTGATATAACAAGGCATTGGAAAATGAGAAACAGGGAGGGGGCTTTTCAGAAACCGTTAAGACACAAATGTGATTGATACAAAGCAAACTAGAAACTCGACATTATTCCAGCGATTTGGGTGTTTTCTGAAACCAACCATCCCAAATTTTGGGATTACAAAAAATTTATAAAAAAAATATTTTTAAACTTTCAACAGTGAGCAATGGTGACCAATTATGGACAATGTACCATGACTCTTTCTAAAATATAATGGGATGTTTAGGAATGCCATCATTTTATTGACATTGCTCGTGTCACTAAAGAAATATAATAATAATCGATCTTACCGTATGGTTTTCCTTGTAGAATTTCTGGTGCCATATATCCTGGAGTACCACAGAACTCATTGATCGTTGATCCTTTCGCTTCAACTGCCATTCCAAAATCAATCAATTTGAGTTCAGCATCTTCTTGGACACTGGTCAACATCAGATTCTCCGGCTTCAAATCACTAAACATAACATAACATAATTATTATGCTGCAAATATTATTATTATTATTATTATTATTATTATTATTATTACTATTATTATTATTATTATTATTATCATTACTATAAATATGAACGTTTCTCACCGATGCACGACATTCATGTCATGAAGATACTTAAGTGTAATAAGAATATTATATGCACAATCACGGCTTTCTTTCTCATTATAATGCGACTTCTCGACGATACGATCAAACAACTCTCCTCCAGCTATTCTTTCCATCACAACATAAAACTTCTTCACATCTTCGAAGAAATCAACAGCTTTGACAATATTCGGATGATCTAACATTCTTAACATCTTGACTTCATATCGCACATCATTTTCTTCACTTTCTCTCATTTTCGAACGATTCAAAAGCTTCACTGCTGTCAATTCATGTGTGGTATTATTTATTGCTTCAAATACTGTCCCAAATGAGCCTGACCCAAGCTCTTTCCCAAGTGTATAATGACCTTCAAAAGTATTTGGAATATGACTTGCAGATTTTAATAATTTGATTTTATTAAATTTGTTAAATGCAACAACAGCACGTACACCAGCTTTCAATTTCTTTGATTTTTGGAATAATTTTAATGAAGGAATACGACTAGACAAGTTATGAGATGCTAAGCGATCGGCTGGAGCGATCATCCATGGATGAACTAATGCTTGGTCTACTGTTAATCGAGCATGTGGATTTAATTCTAATAAGCCATTAATTAAGTCTTTCGCCTCTGGTGATACTGATGACCAATCAGATGGATCAAAGGTGTATTGTCCACGTATGATGAGACGATACAATTCATTATTATCATCATTCCAAAATGGTTGATATCCACATAATAAGATATAAAATATGACACCAACAGACCATAAATCAACAGGTCGTCCTAAAATAACAAATAAAAAAATTAATATACTACCGTATCATAATACAATAAAAAACTATTATATTTAAAAAGATTAAAAAGATAATTACATGTTGTATCTTCTTGTTCAAACTAATCAGCCATAAAATGGATAAAAATCATAATAAAATAGTTTGAGTATAAAATAATGATGCAAAATATAATTAATTGTAAAAATATTGATTTATGATTATTATGATTTGTGTAACAATATAAATAATAGTTATTATTATAAAATTATTCTATAATTTTACCGTATGGCTTTTTCTCGATGATTTCAGGGGCCATGTATGCTGGAGAACCAACAAACTCTGTTAATGTGAATCCCTTCGCTTTTGTTGCTAATCCAAAATCAATTAATTTAATGGTTGTATCATCTTCAACACTTGACAGCATTAAATTCTCAGGTTTTAAATCCCTATTATAATTGTTATTACAGTATATTAATACTTGCATTATTGTTATTATTATTAATGTTATTCTTTCAGTTATTATTATTAGTTATTACTATTATTAACGTTATTATTACTACTATGTAGCAAGTCTGAAGAAAGGTATATATCTCTTTAAGATATATATATTTCTCTTTGGTGGACGTATCACCAACTAGCGGTAAACTAAATAACAGTTCAAAATTATATTTAATTGTGATATTAAGGGGACGTTTCGCTAACTCAGTAAGAGATTATGAATCTTATCACAAAATCTTTCGTAATCTCTCTACGCTTTTATCCCGAAAAAACTATTTATTAATTGCTATAATATCTTATGATTGATACATGGAGCTATAATGGAGTCAATAAAATTTAAGATTTTCAAATCATTTATAATAATTTACAATAATAATTGTTGTATTTATATCCTGGTGAGCACGGTGTTTCTTATGAATGGGGTAATTATAAACAAAATATTTTGCAAATAACTCACCTATGAACAATATCCACATCATGTAAATATTTGACAGCTGACAATAAAATGTACATTGCATCTCTTGTTTCCATTTCTGAATAACTTGTCTTCTCAACAATACGATCGAATAATTCGCCCCCTGTGATCAACTCCATCACTACATAGAATGAACTGTCATTCTCATAGAAATCATATGCCTCACAGATATTCGGATGACTCAAACTATGCAATAACTCATACTCAGCTTTCAAAGTGAATTCAGTTAATGGATTTGTTGCATCTTTGACAATTATTTTTATCGCAACTTTTGTATTATCAGTTTTAGATTCTCCATTTCGAACAACACCAAATGACCCTTGGCCAATAATATCACCAATTGTATAATTATTATCAATAATACGCTTCGAAGGTGATTCTGGAGTATTACTTAGTGATCTACGAGCACCCATTAAATTCTTCATTTTATTAATTGCAATCACAGCACGTACACCTTTCTTCAAGCGTTTCGATGCCAAGTATTTACGTAACTCAGACAAGTTAGTATCTAAACTTAATTGTTCCAAGTTGGAGTCGCTGACATTCATCCAAGGGTGTACTAATGCTTGATCAACTGTGAGTCGCTGGTGAGGATTAACAATTAACATGCTTCTGATTAAACTTTTGGCTTCTTCTGATACAGTAGACCAGTATTGCTCATGGAATTGGAATTGACCTTTCTTTATAATAGCAAACAGTTTGTTACGATCTTCATCATAAAATGGAGGATAACCGCCGAGAAGTGTATATAAAATGACTCCGAAAGCCCACATATCAACTGGTTTACCTACGCACATAATAAGATAATAAAAAGTTAAGTTGAAGTTATAAAAAAATAAAATGCGACATTGTAATAATCTATGATACATCACAGCAGAGTAAATTGATTACCGTAAGGAGTTTTCAATAATATTTCTGGTGCCATGTAGCCAGGTGTGCCACATTGAGTAGTGATCGTGTTGCCTTTCGCTACTACAGCAAATCCAAAATCAATAATTTTAACATCTGCATCATCACTCTTACTGGTCATCAACAGATTTTCTGGTTTTAAATCCCTGATTTAAAGAATATAATATAACATAGGGTAAGAATAAGCCGAAATATATATTTGCATTCGGAATAAAACATTCTTAAATTATTGGGATATTTTTGAGAGAGTTGCACGATAAATTTCAACGATTTGCAAAGTGTGAATCAATTTGTGGAGTTACATGATAAAGTGATAAGAATCATCATTAAGCATTAAACAATTGTGATATTATGAGGGTACCTATGCACGATATCTTTGTCGTGAAGGTATTTGATTGCAGTCAAAAGAGTATAAACTAAATCTCTTGCTTCTTTTTCATTATAGAACTGCTTTTGGACAATTCGATCAAATAATTCGCCACCATCGATATGCTCCAACACGACATAAAAGAAATGAGCTTCTTCGAAGAAATCATATAATTGAACAATGTGAGGATGTTTTAATTTCTGCAATATTGACACTTCTTCTCTTAAATCTTTTTCATCATCCAATGGAAGACCATCACGTTTCACAATTTTAATGGCAACTTTATCTCCATTGATTTTACTAATTCCTGTCTTTACCACAGAAAAGCCCCCCTCACCAAGAATTTCTTTTATTTCATATCTTGCATCAATAGTATGAGGTATTTCAGGCTTAATACTACGAATTCCAATCAATCTTCTCAATTTATTAACTGCCATAACAGCTTTGACTCCAGCTTTGAACTTTTTTGTGATCTGATATTTTCGCAATGCTGCTAAATTAGTGCCTAGATTCTTCTGTGCCAAGGTATCATCTTGTGCTATCATCCAAGGATGCATTAGTGCTTGATCAACTGTTAAGCGTAAATGAGGATTAGAATTTAGAAGCGAACGAATCAGATTTTTCGCATCTTCTGATACTTCTCCCCAATACTCTTCATGGAATCGGTAGTCACCAGTGATGATCTTACGGAATAATTTCGTTTGATCATTAGGTTCATTGAAAGGTGGATAACCACCTAATAGTATGTATAGCACCACACCAAATGCCCACATATCCACTGGTTTTCCTGCAAATCACAAAACATAATAAACAGTTTTAGAAAAGTATTGTTTCAAAAAAAAGAATTTGCGATTAAAATAATTAAGAAACACACCATATGGTTGCTTTCTTATAACCTCTGGTGCTGTATAATTAGGAGTACCACATTGCTCGATGATTTCAAAACCATGAGCTTCAACAGCAAATCCAAAGTCAATCAGTTTAACACTTGCATCATCGTTTTTACTTGTCATTAAAAAGTTTTCTGGTTTGATATCTCTGAAATAAAACAAATTCAATGAAATTATGCACATTTTTTCGAATTAATAATCGGTTACCTATGAACAATGTTGAGATCGTGGATATATTTGATTGCACTAAGTATGATTCTGGCGGTATCGCGAGCTTCTTTTTCATTGAAAAATGTTTTCTTTACAATCAAATCGAACAATTCTCCTCCTTCAATTCTCTCCATCACGACATACAAATAATCAGGCTCTTCAAAATAATCAAAAGCTTTTACTACATTTGGATGATTAAATATTTGCAACATTTCTGCTTCTCTCTTCACTGCCCATTCATCTTCAGCACTTAATCCAGCTCGTTTGGTAACTTTGACTGCAACTACAGAATTATCCATTTTACTTCTTGCTGATTTAACCACAGCAAAACCACCTTCGCCAAGAATATCACCAAGTTCATAACGTGCTTGAATAGTATGTGGTGTTACAGTGTTGGTGGTGATTCGAGGAGAATTCGTACTGTGTTTGAACCATGGATGATTAAGTGCCTCTAGTGCGGTAATTCGATTAGTTGATTCAACGGTCAAGAGGCATCGTATCAAATTTTTCGCTTCGTCAGAAACTGTTCCCCAATATTGGTCATGAAATTTGTAATTTCCACCAATAACTTTTTGTTTCATCTTATCTTGATTAGTATCATTAAACGGAGGATATCCACCTAGAAGGATATACATGATAATTCCACACGACCAAATATCCACAAGTTTACCTAAAATTAAATGAATGTTAAAAGAATTTTTACTCTAAAAACATATTAAACTCACCATGAGATAACTTCAACATTAGCTCTGGGGCGTTGTATGGAGTAAATGATCCAATCACTTCAGTTAGTGATATATCTTCTGCTACCGCAGCCAATGAAAAACCTCCTACTTTGATAGAAACATCATCATCTGGGTTAAGCAAAAATATAATTTCTGGGCGCAAATCCCTATAAATAAGTTTTTAATCCTTAAGCATTAAACACTTAGTAACGGAAATTGACGAAGTTACCGATGCACAATGTTTTTGGTGTGAATCAATTGGACTGTTGACAATAGAGTAAACATCAGCATCCTTGCCTCAGGCTCCGTATAAAACGTTTTGGAAACCAATCGATCAAATAAATCACCTCCCAATGAGTGTTCCATGACAATGTAGAACGTGTCGACATCTTCAATGAACTCATAGTATTGAACTATATTCTCAATTGAATTTAACAATTTACTGACATCAACTTCTTGCCGCATTGACAATTCATCAATTGCATGCAAATCTTTGCGACGAATAATCTTTATCTCAACTTGCTCGTTGTTTGATTTTCGCTGTGACAATTTTATGTCTGAAAACCTTCCTTTACGAATTGTTGATCCTAGCACATAGTTCGATTCAATGTATGCCAATTGAGACATTTCACTACTAATAAAGGATATGAAAATGTGTTGCTCTCAAAAACAATTGAGTTGATTGGTTGTTCACAATTGTTAATTATTATTATATTAATAATCCCATAAATCCGGATATCACTAAAACAAAGATTTTGTCGTTCATCAACAATCGAATTTTTGAAAAGCCCCCGCTGCAAAAAATAACTGTTTTAACATTACTGTCATAAAGTGTCTATTAATGTCAATAGTTTCACTTGCTCTGATCTGAATTGCGCCATTTATTCAGTTTATTGATGTTTATTCATTTTCCCACCATCATTCATTCACTTATTCATTAA
>VKHH01006537.1:0-18149 GCA_015144975.1 Epipyxis sp. PR26KG
ATTATTATTATTATTATTATTATTATTATTATTATTATTATTATTATTATTATTATTATTATTATTATTATTATGAGGTTGCTTGTGTTCATGAGATCTCAGGTCGATGGATGAGGAAGCGGTAAATGATTTGTTTAATTGATTTTGTTTTGGTACTGGAGTATTTTTTGACGATTCCTGGGATTGAACTCGCAGAGAAATAGGTACATACACCTTTGAACAAAATATGAATAATATCATTATTATCACAAAATAATGTATGAAAATTAATATTATTAAATGATAATTATAATGATGGATATATTATTATAACAAAATGCGATTAAAATGATGATATAATATATATAAAACGTTAAGGAGAAAGCGCCACATCAGTGACGGGGTTACCTTGATACCCTTGGTATCCTGTGATTCAGATCGTATCGAAGAATGACTTTTCTTCCTCATAATAATATCAGAATTACTTCGTTTTAATAACTTCAATTGATTATCATCCTTTTTATGTACTTTATTACTGTTATTATCATTATTATGTGATCCTGGGGGCCGGGTAGGGAGGTGGGGGGAGTTGGTTCTAATTGTCAATGATTGTGATTTTGAAATAGTGGATTTTTTTCGTTTTATTTTATTATATTCATTTGATGCGATTGAATTATGATTATTACTATTTGATTTCAGAATATTATCATAATCTGGAGTGTTGATTTCACTAGAAGGGGGTGGGGGAATATGCACCTCTAGAAGGGTTCGTGCATTTCTTGTTTTAAAATCATTTGAATAGGAGCTAAGTGAAAATGTATCTTTACTATCATAGACATTATTATTATAAATATTATTATCGTTATTATTATAATTTGAATGAATCATTTTCAATTTATTATAATCATCTGCCATGGAATTATAATCACTATTATCAATACTACTACTGTATGTCCGATGTATCGAGTCAATTTGACTACCAGTTATGATAGTTATTTCAGATTGAGAATCTATTTTGTTATTATTTTTATTATTATTTATTTGATCAGTTGAGTTGGAAACGTTTTTCTTAATGGGTGGAATATCTCCAATTGGATTCGATAGTAAAGAATGAGTTTTCAAATGTTGTATTATATTATCATCATTCAATTTATTACTGTTATTTATATTTTCATTATTATTATTATTATCATCATCATCATTATATTGATTTTGATTCTCTGTTTGTAGGGGTTGGGCATGCTGAGTTGTGCTATTTACTATTGAGGCGGCATCATGTCTTATAGGATTACTCGCTACATGAGAGGAAGAAAGCTTCGTTAACGATTCGTTCTGTTCATTTAAATTCTTGATTTTTATTTCATATTCTATTATTTTGGCTTGTAAATCATTATTTTTATTATTTGATTCACATAATAATATTTCTTTTTCATTTAGTCTAATAAAAATAAAAATAATAATAACTTAAACATTATCAACGTTTTCCAATCATAATACCATAATACTGCAAATAAAATAATAATAATAATAATAATAATAATAATAATAATAATAACAATAATTATTATTATTAAAATTTGTTTAGCACAGTGGTGATTGAATATGATATAAAAAAATAATAATATAATAATATAAAAGTGATCTAAAAAATAATAATATGATATAATTCTTTAAAAATAATTCTATTAACTTACTTTATTACTAGCTTTTCTTTCTCAACTTTTTCTTGTTCGAATTTATTATTATACTCATGGATTGTATTAGCAATTTCTCTGCTAGATTTTAATTGTAGTTCATTAATAAAATTGTCTAAAGAAAGATTTTTTGTTTGTAATAATCGATTTTCAGTTGACAAATTCATCATTTCTAACTTTATTCGATACAATTCATCATCTTGTTCTTGTATTCTTTTGATATACTGATTTTCTTTTTGAGATGTATGAACTTTATTTTCTTCATATTCCATAATCTAACAAATTAATATTGTTTAAAAATATATATTTAATGAGGGATTGTGTAATATGGATATTGGTAATACGAAATCTATCAATTATTTTGATGAATTAAAAAAGCTCTTACTATAACACCATAAAAATATTATTCAAAAAATTGAAGTCTATATGATCATTTTCTGTTATGCCAAAAATGGTAGTAAAGTTAAGAATAAACTAAACCTGTTGAATTCTAAATCTCATTTTTGCTTCAGCATCTTTAAGTGCATTACTTAGCTGCTCATTTTCAGATCCTTGCTTTGATACAACTTGAGATAATTGCTGTAGTTGCATCATTAATTTGTCATTTTCAGCAGCAAATTCTTTTATTTTTAATAACTTATTATTCGATTCGTTTTTCATTAAATTTATCTCATTTTTAAATCCTGTCTTGATCTCTTCTAACTCTTTCGCAGAATGGACCCTCTTTTGATTACTATATTCATAATTATCAGCGTCGATATTGGAACGTTTTATATTCATTTTTCGTTCAAGTTCTAATGCCTCTACAGTGGAAGCTAATTCTCTTTGTAGTTGATCAATTAGAATGTTTTTTTCCTCAATTACATATGACCAATTTAGATGTTGACTTTCAATTGAATTGTAAAATTTATCATTGTTTATAGGCTTTAATTCACTTTCATCCTTTGATTTGGCTACTTCAGTGATTGTACGAAACGCTGTTGTTTCTGCTTCTCGAGCTAATTGCACCAACCTACTAAATTTCTCAGCTTTAGCTTTAGCCTCGAATATTTGAATATCAATTGAACTGTATGGACTAATATTCATGGTTAAATTCAGGTTATGAATCCTATGGTATTATGGTATGAATAATATTATGATATTTGGATATGTTACTTTTTTCTTTTTGAATTTTATGTTTAATTAGCAAATAGACAATTAAATACTTTTCATTAGTTTTGTCATTTGATTCTCTTAAAATTATAATACATATGTGTAGATATTGATAATAAATATGTTTTCAGATATTCTTTTATAAATTAAAAAGTATTGATTAATCAATGAAAACAACGTAAAAAATATTTTCTGATTTTAAAATAATATTATTGATGTCTTGATTTAACAACGAGAGTTGCTTGGATTGTTTGGTTCAAAATTAACTAAATGGATAGTGATTCAGTTCATCCTGACCCTAATTTGGTTGATGTGAATGATATCTATTTGATAGAGTTATACTTTGAGGAAGGTCCACTTGGTATTACCTTAAGGCGACGAGCTGAAGATGGAGTGGTGTTTGTAAATGAAATTATTCCTGATTCTCAAGCAGTTGGATTGGATATTCAGCTTGGGGATGAGTTATGGGCTGTGGGTTCAACTGAAATAGCTGATACTCCATTAGACAAAGAAGCTTGGAATGGATTGATTCAATTTATTAAACAAAGCCCTCGGCCACTCAAAATGACATGGAGGAGAAAGCAATTTAATAATGAGTATCAATCTGATTTTATTAGTCCGCATCCTGAAATGCAAGGAGGATTTGTTGATAATAGACAATCCAATTTAATTCACCAACACAACGAACCACCTCCGTCACAACCAAGCGAACGCGCATCTCCAGTTCCATACACCTCACCACAATATCAAGCTCTGAGTACTTTGATTGGAAAATTGATTGTAAAAGACAAGAACAATAACCCATTTAGTAATCTAAACTTTCCAAATTTAAAGTTTGGTAACAATCAACAATTGCAACCATCAGGTGTATCAAATGATTTTCAAAGTCTACTCAAAGAAGGTAGGCATATATTGAAATCTGGAGGATTTTCAGTGAGTACAAAAGTTGGCTTGTGGTCAAGCCAAAACAAACGTCAGTTTTTCCTATTAAGTGATCTGTTATTGATCACTATTCCTCAGAATGAGAAGTTTGTTGTTGAATATGTTATTGATTTACAAGTTTGTAAGTTACGCAGTGAAGCTCAAGTGTTTGGTGGGGGAGGGGATCCTAACCTTAGTCAAGAAATGGATAAATATAAAGACGTTATGTTTGAAATAATATTTCCTGGTGGTCAATTGCAAGTGTTTGCCATTAGTAGTGAGGTAAAGGAAGTGTGGGTATTGGCTTTGTATTTAGCAATATGTGATTGTATTGGTGAAGGAGAAAAAGTATTAGGTTGGAGACATCAGTATATGTTAGGAACTATGCATTCTGCGGTGTTGAACAGAGAAGAAAATCGTGTGAAGGAATTAATTAATATGTGCGAAAATGGTCAACTAGAATTTCAATCAATTGAAGACAAGGATGGAGATGGCTATACTCCCCTGCATTATGCGTGCATCTTAAGAATGCAGAATATCGTGAAAATATTGCATGAGGCGACTGCTGATGTGACTGTGCCAGATAAGCGTGGTTTGACTCCATTGCATTGGGCAGCTTTGAATCTTGATTATGCTGTATTGGAAATGTTATGTACTCATGTTTTCAACACCGATTTACTTGATGACCAAGGAAGAACTCCTCTATATCTCGCTTGCATTGAAGGGAAAGATTTTAGTGGTAAATCCGATTCAATAGCTTTAAAGAGGTGTGTTAATTGTCTATTAAGTCGTCATTCGGATGTCACTATGTTGGACAGTGAAAGTCATACGCTTGTCCATATACTAGCTGCTAGTTGGCAATTTGATGCCATAACCGCATTGTTAAGTGCAGGAGTTGATGTGCATGCTATTGATAATAAAAATAAAATGACAGCATTGCATTTTGCTGTTTATGCTTCTCCTATAAAATCTGCGCTTGGTGAAGCATATCGAATACTAAATAAAATGCCAATAAAAAGTGCGGATGAATTAGAAAAAGAAGAACTTAATTTCCCATGTGGCACAGACACATTACGCGCTTTACTTAATGGTGGTGCAAGACCTAATTGCAGAGATGGAGCTGGAAAATCAGCACTAATGATTCTTCTCGAAACTGAGCAAGTTGAGCGATGGGGTGATGAATGGTCTGATGCAGTCGCTTTATTAATTTCATTTGGAGCTAGAATTGATGATCCAACAGCTCAAAATACATTTAAGTACCGTTATCCTGAGATTAATTTTGTTGCATATGCTGATAAGTGGAATTCTGTCCCTGTTGTGAATGGTGATGCCATTGATATAAAGTAAGAATATATGTAGAAACTTATTCACCATAATTATATTTACATCATTTTTTAATCTCTGTTATTTTTAGATTGAATCATTTCGATCATTCAACACTCAATTCCCACACTGACAGTGTGAAAGATGGTTACACAATCAAAGAAAGGTCAGTGAGTGTGACTTCTGGAAATGCAACCGTTAGCAAAGATTTTAACGTTAATGTGACACCTAGTTGCGTTTTATGTGGATTTCAGTTCACTATGTTTAAACGACAGCATCACTGCAGATTATGTTCTGCGTTGTGTTGTGATGACTGCTCCAAGAAAAGATGTATAATAGACTCGAATCAAGTAAGAATTCCTTCATTTCTAAATTATTATATACAGTATTTTGAATTTTCATAAAATATATATAATGAATTGTAGGTACGGACTTGTGATAGTTGCTTCAATTTAATAATAAATTTGCAAAACGTGACAAATCAAAAAGTTGTTGTTGAAAGTATGAGAAATGGTTTGCTTGTTGGAAATTCCATTTCATCACCAAATTCAAGTACCGGTATAACAACTGGTTTCAGATCACCAGCACCAGTTGTTATTGATTCCAGGAAAGAGTTGTTTGGTTCAGCTACAATTGCTGATAATACAAAATCAACAGCAACTGCAAATACGAATAGAAATATATCACAAACAATATCAACTATGAGTGAAGCACATGAAAGGTTACAAGAAAGAGGTGAGAAGTTATCAAGGTTACAGGATCGTACTGGAGAAATGTCAAATCAAGCTGGAGAATTTGCAAGATTAGCAAAACAATTGAATGAACAACAGCAAAAGAGATGGTTTTAACCTTTTTTCCTTGTAATATTTATTACAGTTAAGATTAATATTTTGTCGTGAATTGTAATTTGTATCCATAATTGTAAAGATTAATTTGAACATTTTGAAATGTTCTCTTGAATAATGTGAAAATAAAAAAAGTCGTGTTAGGGATCGAATTGGTATCAAACATACAAGTATATTACACCAGGTATGATTCCAAGAAATAATCAAAAAATATCCGAAAAACACTTCCCATATCAATTAATTAAACACTTAATACAATACTAGGCAATTTTAAAATCACTTCAAATAGTGAAATTTGGCAATATTCGCTTCAGAAATGCGTTCATGAAGTGAAAAATCAGTAGAAAGAAAATAATTATCTATATACTTATTCTGAACGAAGTATCAACAACAAATCAATCAAAGCATAATATATTGAAAATAGTTTAATTTATAAAAAGCAAGTCGATCACATATAAATTAGTTTTAGTCCACAAAAATATATGTCAAATAAATAAAGAAGACTATATTTCACCTATTGAATAGGATGTCCATAACTTGCTTTGATTTTTCCACTGGTTAAAAAACAGTCGTAAAACTATAAATGTGGATACCGGTACAAACGTAGCGTACAGTACCACCACCAGAATTTTTTTCCAGTAGAACATTAGAACATTCATTTTCGTTTTCTTCAACTTTACTGAGTACTATTTATCACATTCTTTACTTTTTCCTAGTTGTTAAAGACAAGATGAGCTTACTCTTTTCATTTCTCTATTATATGTGTCAAATATGGGTTGTTAGTTATTCGTTAAAACTCTCTCCAAAAGGTATTTCATTCTTCTCTAAACCTCATTCCGTTAAACAGCTACGTAGCTTATACGTGAACAAAGATGGATTTGATGGAAATGAATTTGAGAATATGTTGAAATCTAGTGGCCCAATTTGGAACACACAAAACGATAAGAATAACCAAGAAATTATTGAAGAACTAAGACAAAAGAATTTAGAGATACCAACAACTTCTTCTGATCATGAACAAATATTTAGAGAATATCCACTAGAATATACAAGTATACAACTGCCTATATTACCGGATTGTAATAATTATTATAGTGGAAAATACAAAGATTACTTTTGGCACCAAAACTCTGATCAAGTTTATGTGTTTATTCCGGTTCTAAATCAAGCTATTGATCGTAACAATATTAAAGCTAAATTTGAAGCTAAATCTGTTCGTATTTCTATTGATGGACAAGATCCTGTATATTTCGAATGTTCTGAACGAATTATACCTGATGGAAGTTTTTGGGTATTAGAAAACGATAAAAACGATAATAAATACATTCAATTAGATTTAGAGAAAAGATTTCGGATGATTAATTGGAAAAGTTTATTTGAACAACCTAAGGAAGAAACTTCTTCAGATATCGATAGTAATAGATCAAAGATGTTAGAAAAGTTGTTTGCAGCTAATAAAGGTATGTCAAGATTAACTGGAAAGCCTGCTGAAACAATGGATGAAATGATGGATAATAGTGATTTAGTGAAAAGAATTAGCAATAAAATTTATGGTGAGCCTCAAGTATCGACCATCGATAAACAAGGAAATGAAGTTATATTGAACAAGGATGATATCTCCAATATTGAAGACCTTGAAAATTTGGAAGACTTTTTTAAAAGTGGTAAAGATGAGATTATCGATACGTCCATATCTGAAGAAAAGTAGATATCTAAAACAATAACTTACAGGAAAGATTATTAATAGGTTGACTAATAGAAGTTAACACAATAAAAAGGTTTTATTATTAATGTTAATGATTTTATAATTGTAGTTTTGTGTCATTCACGAGCTATCATTGTAATGTTGCTGGTGGTATCACACACAAAAAATGGTGTCTCATTTGATGAGCTAAATAATTTCGGAGCAATAATTGCATTTAATTTTGAATGATGATTTATTTCCCATTTCAATTCACAATTAACATTAGTTGAGGTTAACGTTAAATTTTCCGCTTTTGTTTTCGATTTTTTACTAGCTTTAGTTGCAATACATTCATCTTCCCCATCAATTAGATGTATTTGCCAACATCTGATAACTTGATCTACACCTGAAAAAGTTGTTTATTATTGGCAAATATATTTGAAACTATGTGGAATATAAAATATTTGTTAAAGTACCTCCAGTTATAATCAAATCATTAGCGGCAAATAAAACTGTGCTCATTCCATTGTGATCTTCAACTTTTGATATAATTTCATAATTAACTGTATCTAGTACTGCTAACTGTAAAATAGTTCAACATTTTCAAAAATAAACTAATTGAAAATTTATATTCAGTATGAATCTTACCGATCCGTCACCAAGTGCACAAGCTAACAAATTATCATTATAAAGATAATTTAATGCATGAACGAATGGGGGATTAAAAACTTGGTTTGGCGAATCATTCATTTCACTTGAACTTGGAATATTTTGATTCATTCCTGTGAAATCAGTTATGTTCTTTGATCGGCAAGTGCTGGTATCCCAATTACATAGTTTACAATCGAACCCGCCACTCACGAGAAATTTAGGATTGGAATATTTGTACTGAACAATGTTAATAATACTAGAATGAACACGGCTCAGCCTTTTGTGACGAAAACTACTGTTATTCTCGCAAAATTTACCATTGCTTAACATTGGCAGTATAACCACCGACCCACTGTCATCACCAACTGCCATATGACCATTCTTTGGGTGGATTGTTATTGAATTTATATCATCAAAACCTGACATGGTTGAAATTGGTTCCTTACACAAAATTCCTTCAAAACGAATATCAAATGAAAATATTGTATTGCCACTTGCTGCATATAGTAAAAAATTGTTGTATCCAAACTTAACTGATTCAATTCCAGTATTAAAACATGAATGAAAACACTTAATTGATTTCAAAGACCTAATATCCCATAATCTTAAAGTTTTGTCCTCAGAACCACTTGCCAGGATAGCACCTGAATGAATATCAACTGCTAGATCGTTCGAATCAAAATAATCTAAACAATTGACAACATCTTTATGCCCGATAAATTGATCAAACTTCTGAAACATGCTTTCGAAATTTCGCAAGAAGCAGTTAAGATATTATTGTAGTAATGTACTATACTGTATAAGTTTAGCACAACAGAGAGGAAAAACAAGAGACAAAAGACAAGAGACAAGAGACAAGGACACAAGATACAAGGACTAAAGACTTAACAACTCAACAGCCAACAGCTTTGCAGTAAATTTCAAAATAATTTAATCTGATCCAATAGGGGTGAATTATCATCATCATTTAAAATATTAAAATTCTAATAACTTTTTGATATAATAATAATAATAATAATAATAATAATAATAAATATAAAATCCAAATACTTGAAATAGTATGCATAAGTTGATTAATATTTATCATCATGTCCCCCCCTCTGTCGCTACCCTCTACTACCCTCCTTTACCCCCTGTAGGAGATATATATATATTTGTATATATGTATATATAATATATATCATGATGAATATTCTATATATATTATATACGAAGTGACTGAATGTTTGTAGGGTAAAAGGCAAGAAGGCAAGAGGTTAAGAATTTAAGAAATAAGTATCAGTAACTAGTGTCAGAGTATCAATAAATCAGTAATTCTATTCATTTTGAAACAAGAAATATAGAAATATTGCGTGAGATTACTTGATGCGTTGCATTGAAATAATGAAGTAATTAATTTTTTATTTACTTTTACAAGAATTTGTTAGTTAAGATCGATTCGGACAATTGTGTTTGCACAAGTCTGTACTCTGTACTTTATTTTTTTCTATGATGTGGGATTGTATTTATTTTATTTTATTGATTATTACTGTTAATGTACGTGTCTCATTAAGCGAAAATTGGTTCGAACAGATCATTGGTTTTGTTCGTCCTAACAATCAATTTTCAATGGGTAACAATTCAGATTATGGGGTTGATGTCACTTTTCCAATCCATCATAGACTTAATAAATACAGCAATCCATATTATTACAAAAGATATACTGACCTTATGGAGGGTTGCTATCGTCGTTATAGCTGGTCTGATTGTTATGGAACAGAAGACGAAAGGATTGCAATGAACCTTGCGCAACCATCAACACAACATAATTATACAAAGCTTGGATTCAAAAAGTTAAAATTACCCCAACATATATGGGAACCGTTAATATCTTTTTTTGAAAAGTATAAAAATACAGAAGAATTAGAACATTGGCCACGTGGTAACACATATGTTAATCATTGGGATTCTCCATCTTTTATGATACCTTTCGAGAAGAACTCTGAAGGTTATGCTGTGAAAATCAAGATATGGGAAGAAGTTAAACCAATAATAGAGGAATGGACAAATAAAAGTTTGTTACAAACGTCTTTATACGGCATAAGAGTTTATAAAAACAATGCCGTTTTAGCAACTCGTAAGTAATGATTATAATAGTGTCATCATTTTTTTTTAAATTATGTTTTATTATATTTGAACGATTTGATAGATGTTGATCGATTGCCGTTAGTGTCCTCCTGTATAATTAATGTTGCTCAAGATGTCAATGAACCATGGCCTATTGAGGTATATTCTCATGAGGGAAAAGCTTATAATATAACAATGGAACCTGGTGATATGGTGTTATATGAAAGTCATACTGTATTGCATGGTCGACCATTTCCTATGAACGGATCGTATTATGTAAGTCGCAATGTATTGTACGGTATTTCCTTCGCTTAAACACGGGTTTAACTATTTGTGTTGTGTCATCCTTCAATGAAGGGTTGGATTTGATAGTTTACTCGTATTTACTAACGTATATTTGAAACGGATGAAAAATAAGTCATTACGAGTATAATTTGTTTAGAATTGCTCACTAATATTCATTGTATTAGGCTAATGTGTTTGTTCATTTTGAACCAATCGATCATGATGAAGTGAACTTACACGACCCTGCACTGCATAAACCAATACCACCTTCACTAAGCATTGTAGATTATATTAAAGAATATTTAAGTTTGTCACGAAAAGCACTTCAGCAAATTCTTAATAATCATTATTCTTTTCACTTGACAAGAGATGACTTTCCAAGTCAATCAATTGGTGGGCATGAGCAAACTAACCACATCATCAAGAATAAACCACCACAGCAACGAGGGAAAAACATTCATAATATTGAACAAAAATCAAACTTGAAAAGTAAAGGTATTAATCATTATGATTTACGGTCAAACAGTTTTATACCTTCTATTATATAATATTATATAATATTATATAATATTATATTAATAATATAATTATCATATTATAATTTATATTTTAATTATCATATTATATAATATTATACAATTCTTGATTATATTATAATTTGCATTATTTTTATGTGTTAGATCAAGAATTACTTGATCTGATAATTCAAGGAGATATATCATCATTAGAGAAGTTTTTTAAAGATAAAAATGCTGTTGAAATTCTTCATCATCGCGATAAGAATGGATGGCAACCTATTCATGAAGCTATACGTCTTGGCAATGAAGAGGTCGTGAAGTTGTTAGTTGACATGGGTGCAGATATTGGGTCAGGGGTATCAGGAAAAGGAAGTTTATTAACATTAGCAAGATATCAATTTGAAAATGAAGATCATCCAGTCATCAAATATTTAATTGATATTGGTACACCAGAAGGAGAATATAATGTGGAACTTTGAACAATTATTTGATGTGTTTTGACAATTATCTCATTATAATTTCAAATAAATCATACAAATATAAATACTATATTCATAAATCATCATTATCTTTATTGGACAATTTTGATATCAGCATCATTATTTGTATTAATTTATATTGAAAGTTCACATGATTGAATATGAATCAATGGTATCAATCATTATTTACATGAGCCTTATTGATGTCAACTTTGTTATGAAAATAGAAAATAAATAAAATTTGAGAAACTTTTTAACATAATTATTATCTAACAAAAGAGAAGCCCTTCATTTGATTGCATTATCTGAAATTCAACTTTCAATGATGAATATTAATATAATATCCATATAATTCGTTAGTATTATAAATTCAAAAATAATTCGAACGAAAAAATAATAACCAAATTATTATTATGTTAAAGTTGAACTATTATAAAAATTATCAAAAATAATATCATTGTCAGCTTTCCCAATCATCATTTTCGACCGTTCTCTGTCAGTATCTGACATAATATTAAGTGATGAAATGTATACAATTTGATAATTATTTTTTTGAAATGTATGTAATTCTTTTCTAATAGAACGATGCCATTTTGCATTTCCATCCAATAGACTTCTTTTTGTTATATCACCATTAGATGAAGGATCAAATAATAATAATGAATCAATATTATTATTTTTCTTTGTACTCTTTTGAAAACCTAATTATATTATTTGAATAAATATTATTATTATTATTGTTATTATTGTGAAAGTCATATTAAGAGTCATAAAGAGAGAGAAAAAATCACCAAGAGAGACGAATTTCACCCAGAGGAAGATGGAAAAAAATCGCTTATATGATACTGTATAGCTTCATTTCATATGAAATTGATAATTTAAATGTCTCTTGCTCTTGATTAAAAAAGCGCTCTCTCTTGGTGAGTTTTTTCTCTCTCTTCATGACTCTTAATATGACTTTCACAATATTATAATAATTATTATATTATTGTTATTATTATTATTGTTATTATTATTACTGTTGTTATTGAAAGTATCATTATTTTAAATAAAATAATAATTTACATCAAATTTTACATAATTAAATCAAACTATGAATTAACTTATTATTAACACCCTCTCATAACAAAGTTAAGAATAATTAATGAAATGAAATTTTTAATCAGCAATAAATGCAGCATAAGAGTCAATAATCATAATAAAAATTATAATTGTAATATTTTACCGATAATTGTTCTTGAATGACCTTGATGTTGGAAATATAAAGGTGGTTTTGATAACTGTTGATTATTAAAATATTTTTCAACCCATTTTCCAATTCTTCTGCCCATATCAGAAATAACTTTTTTCTTTTCCAATTTTACTGTTGGTGATAATAAAATATTATTATTTATTTTCTGATTATTATGATTATCCTTAATTAATAAATTATCATTGTTACATTTTATACTGACAGTTGGTAAGTTGTACTCTATCTCACATAGTGGTGAGTCATCCAAGAAAACTATATTATCATTATTACTATTATTATTTATATAATTAATATGATTCTCATTATGATAATGATTTGATTTCAATTTCTTCGATTTGAATGAATCATCAGATAAATAATCATAAATGAGATTTTCCTCTTCTTCATAAGCGGTGTAAGCACGTTTATTTGATTGATTATTGTTTTGAGAATTCTCATAAAAATCAACGACAATCGCATTTATTCCAAAGTATCGTAATAATGTAGCACATTCTATATAATAATAAATAAAATAATGACATGAAAAATATTTTATTTTAAATTTATTTTATTACAATAAATATCGTATTAGAGGTAGTATAAAGCATAGAAAAAATAATCAATTACCTGTTGCTCCAATCCACTTAGAGGAATAATGCAGTTTTCCACCAAAATGTAAAGCTCCCTTTACAAGTATGTCATTAATAATTAGTAATTAAGTTATGATGGTTATGATATAATATCATTTGTAGTAGATACATTTTTATGATTATTCCATATTTGGTTAGTTAATACAATATAATTCATATTATTTCAATACCTCAGGATCAAATCCTGCTAACCAAGCATTTTCGATCCATATTTGCAACTCAGATATTGAAGGAATCTTTCCATTTCCATTAAATAATACATTATAAAATTGAGGATATTTTAATAAAGAGCTACAAATCATTTGAATATTTCTATAACCACAACTCCACTGCCACCCCACTTGTCCTTTTTGTGTAAAGTGATCACATGCTATGCTCAATCCAAATTGTATATTATACAAATCAAATGATTTTTTCAAATTTTTGTGTAATAATTCTATGATTCCGCAAGTAGAAGAATTATCATTTTTACTATCATTGCTATCGTTACACCTATTATTTTCGCTCATTTTATCAACATATATATTATTTGATTGGAAATTCGACCCTGAACATTCTTGTGAAATAGTCCTATCCAATAGCAATGAATTACTATTATTTGATATATCGATGAAATGAGATGAAATTTTATCAGATTTTAAATTTTTGATTTTAATTTCCTCATCAATAGAGAAATAAAAGTTGTCATTTTCATCATCAATGTGAATTTGACTTTCATTATTATTATGAGTTGGTTTATTCGCATTTAGGTTACAATCAAAAACAGATTCACACATTTCGCAATATATCATATCAGAATGATTTAAGAAAGTGCAGACTAGGCAAATGGTGCTCATACTGGAGAACAAAATTAACAGCCTACAGCAGTAAGCAGTAAGTATTAAGTATTAATCCTCTACGAATATATGTTCATATGTTCCATACTTCGAAATTCGATTATGTTACTGAATTTGTCTCAACTCCTACTGTATAAAATCACATTATTACCGTAGTTGTTTTAGAATATCACAGAACATTATTCCATGCTTTAACCAATCCCAAAACCGTTTCGTTTTCAACAGCACAGAACAGCATTTTTATTTCAATTGTTATTAGTTATATGAAACATTAACCCAATTTGCATTACTTCAGTTACCATTAAATAAAGTAATGAGTATTAGTAGCAAAGTTAGTAAATCGAAAGATTTATCAGTTAAGATAGCAAAGACAAGTATGTCAAGAGAGGTTTTAGGTCAAGGAAAACCAACATTTGAGCAAATCAATGAAGCAATAATGGAAAGTGAGAATTTGATGGAACCTGTATCTGGAAAGTTGGCAACTGAGGCAGCTTTTACAATCATGCGAAGACTATATCAAGCCACAGGCGATACTTTAGTACCTCAAGGACATACAGTGTTCAAAAAACTAAAATCTATCAAAACCGATCCTGCCGTGAAGCTTCTGGTTTCAAAATCTTGGAGAGAATTTTTTGAAGAGACGGAACCACCTATATCAACATTCAAAAAAAAGAATTCCAACAAAGCTGTCAATGAAATCAATATGAATAACGAGGATATCAATACAGGCAATGAATACAAAAAGAAACAACACGAAATGTTGCAAAAATTATCGGAAGTTTTTTATAGTATGGTTGTTCGTGTTGAGTATATGTGGGATTTATTGAAAATGTCACAAGAAGATAGGCAATTTTATAGATCATCATTGTGTAAAGGTCCTCCAAACTCACTCGAGCATTGTCAGAAACTCGCTGCATATATATCCATTTTAAAAGAATACAGAAAAAGCACTTATTCTGTTTTAGAATCTATACAGCAACGTGAAAAAGCCATCACAATATGCTATGATTTATTATCGACATTACAACGCAAATTTGATGGTGTAACAATCTCAGCAAAGATCAATGAACAAACATCATACAGTGATTTGTTCTGGAAAGAAGAAATTTTAATATCATTTACAAGCCTTAGGTTTCATACAGTACAAGTAATTCGTAAAATCCAAGCTTGGAGAAGGTGCTTATGGCGTCCACATCCTTTTGTTTGGAGAAATATTAATTATTTATCAAAAATGAGATTTGATATGAACGTTTTAGAAAGTCCAGCAATTTCTAGAATATTGGAAATGATACCATTGGGTTTGAATGATTTGTTATGTGTTGCATTTTTTCATCCAAATCAATTACATAAAACGTCTCGATTTGAATTATTTAGTAACAAAAACTCCATCCAAAAGAAAGATAGAAAAAATAACTTGAGTCATCAAGAAAAGCTTCAGCAAGTTGAGGATAAAGTACAAGCAATCTTTCAGCAAGGAAGTGAAATAAATCATTCTCAGTTCATTTTAGCAAATAGCAAATCAGCACCACTACTTTCTCATCCAATAGACTATTCTAGTAATAATTTGTATAATGATAATGATGTTCGAAGAATTCCTTTTTCTACATTTGATCCAGCAACGAAACATTTCCATGCGAAATTAGAAGAATTTTTGAATGGTTTTGATCCAAATGAACTCTGTGCTGCTGCATTAGTTGTAATAGAAGATGAACCACTGCAAAGTGCGCTTAAAACAGAGAGAATTGCGTTGAAAGAGAAGGGTGTGTTTATTCCAACGGTGAAGTCTAAACCTTCCATTTCGTCTCAAGTTTATAACAACAATTCGTTTGCTTCAACATTTTCAACAATGGATTCATATGATAATTATAATATGCAAGGATACAACGGTACATCTCCAACGCAAATGAAATCTAATATTACATTGAAGGAATTGAATAGTAGTAATTTTGACAATACAAATTCAACAAATAGACCAGAGCTTAATCGGACGGTGAGCTTTGAAGATAAATCAATGGAAAAAACAAAGATTTCTAATTTGTCGAATTCAAATGTTTTATCTTTTAAAAATTTAAATTTCGATGAAATTACACTGGATAAGAATACCATCAGTGCAGAAAATGGTTCCGTCAATATCGAATATTTGACGAAAAATGAACCTGTTGAAGAAATTCAAATTCCTGTTGAAATAAATGAATCAGTTACTAAGAAATTTGATAGCACTGAAGTTAATGCCAATGAATCTGAATTAAATCAAGATGTGGCTGCACCAAAAAATGAACAATTCCAAGATCTTTCGCATCATTTCAATAATGAAAATCAGTTAAATGAGAAATCATCACCACATTTTGAAAACATTGAATTAGATCCGCAATCACCTTCAACACAGTTGTATAGTGATGATTTCTATTAATCATACAAGTAAATGAAATATTTTAAAAATATTACTATCTTAACATATTATCTATGCAAATATTTCTTAAACATATACAGTATGGTTGGTTTCATGTTGCAATTATTACGATGTGATTACAATAATTACATTCAGTAAGCTATTATAATTGTAATCTCATAATTATTCCAGTATCACATTGGATTTTTAGAATAATGATGAATTTTGTTATGAATTAACTGATCAAATCATATCATGTTAAGTAAAGTTAGACAAACGGAATAAGCTACTTGTAAAACATAGCATAGAGCTCTCTTTGAAGCTCTTTCAACGCATGTGGAACATCTTTTCAGCAGCATTTTCTAAATATGACGGTTGGTGCCGCCACCGACGACATAGAGTTATTTTCATTATGTTGAATTGCAATAGGAACCGACAAATCCGAACAAGAAGTGTATCGTAATTTACATGTATAAAAGTAATAGCAATAATTGCAACTTTAGAAATATTGAGGACCTGTCCGGTTATAGCAGCGAAAATCTTGGGGATATGGATTTTCCCGCCAACAGAGTGAAATAGATAGTTCTATCGGCTCTAGGTCAACTGCCCACTGCACATAAAATTACAATTAACACTCTCTCCAGAACCATAATTATTATATTAGACAGGTAATATAACATCAGAATCAACAAAATCAATATGGTTGAAGAGTTATTACTAAACAATGGTTTTCGTGACATATAGTAAGAAAACATTTTTTTGTGTGATAACTTATAAACCGTATTTATTTTGATGATTCTAAAGCTATTTTACCTGTATAATATGATAATTATGGTTCTAGAATATTATGCGCTAATAATTGTGTTAATTATCGAAGCGATTATTTTGGGGGCTTTCTTTTTTTCAAAAAATATGAAGAATTTTTTAGACTTCAAATCACCTTAACCTCAGCCGAGATTTGATCTGCTGTGTCGCTGCAGACCTGTGGTGTAAAAATCTCTCCACACTTAACAAATACAAAGCCCCCAAGTGATCTGTGACAGTTTCCGGTCAGTTGACCGAAAACCGTTCTATCACCTATCACTTCAACAGAAGAAATAATTAATAATAAGAAATTTATATAATATATTTTAAAACTTAAGAAAAAACGAAAAAACAAAACAATTGTTGTGCAACTTTTAAATTAAACGTTCATTAATTTATCCGCCGAATGTTCCTTTGATTTCCGATTTCCAGCAGATTACCTCAACAGCAACCACAAACAGAACTAAAGAAACAGTTTGTTATTCAGCTAAGCTACCATACTGCAGCTATGATGGTTCGCTTGTATATTGAAATTTTGTTCTTACTTGCGTCTGGTTTAACATTTGCCAACGGCTCAATTAAAGCACTCGACAAAATTAAAC
>VKHH01006538.1:0-18123 GCA_015144975.1 Epipyxis sp. PR26KG
TAACAATAATAATAATAATAATAATAATAATAATAACAATAATAATAATAATAATAATAATAACAATAATAATAATACTAAATTAATTATTATAATAATTTCGAATTACGAATTAATGTAAGTTGCGCTTATTTAACCCTCTTTAGCACATGATGGTTGTTCATTAATTGTTTCGTTTTTAGGTTTTTGTTAGGGGAGGTATGTGCTGCTGTTGTGACGATTCATGAGCTTGGTTTCTCTTATAATGACCTTAAACCAGAAAATATTTTGATAACTTCCATCGGCCACGTCAAGGTCCGCCAATTCATTATTATTGTGATGTTCGATGTTATCTTAATCATCGATGTATATACTCAATATCGAATGACAATTATTGATATATGCATTATTAAATCAACTCATCCCAGTCGTCTCATTCGTCCTTTCTTATCTTATCTTTTATTATAACATCGCTTCTGTGTAAATGATTTATTATATATTATCATAATATTGTTATTGTAACTGTTATTATTATATTATTATAGATTACTGATTTTGGAGCTGTTCGTCCCGTCACGAATGATGCAAAAGAATTACTGCGAAGCAGCAAAAACATTCTTTCTTCGATCAGAAATGGCGATTGGAAGGACGATAATAATAATAATAATATTAAAAGTAAGAATGGAAATGGGTTTGGTTCGGATGATTCTGAGCAGATCCCAGGTATCCTCAATGATGATAATCGCATCGAAGGAACCCCTTCTTATCTGCCGCCGGAAGTTTTGAATGGTACAATTACAACCCCTTCGATTTTGTCTGACTCGTGGGCCTTGGGTTGCTTGACATACTTCTGTCTCGAAGGAAGACCATTGTTTTATGGGCCGAAAGAACAGGTATAATTCATCGACATGGAGACGTGTGGCCCCGCTGTTTCAGACAATTCATTATTCTTCATTTAAGTACAATATAATTTTCTCTGCATCACCCTGTCCCTATGTACTCCTGTGTCCCTGTCCCTGTATTATATGATATTAATTGAAGCAATTACTCATCATAATCATAATTACATCATAATTATTATTATTTTATTTAGGTGTTGTCTCAGATAAATGAAGAGTTTGGTGATGATCAAACAAACAAGGGACGAGCTTTAGAATATTTTTTAAATGAAAATAATCATCATGCTCATGACGCCTCACAATCCCATCCTGATATTCAAGAAAAAGCAGCAGCCAAAGAGTTCATCGTCCATTTATTAGATGTGAACCCATCCACGCGATGGAGCATTTCTCACATTATAAATCATGATTTCTTAACCCTGGGATTCATCCATTCATCATACATCGTAAATAATGAAAACACGAGCCCTCCCGAGTCATCTATGAAGATGAATCCCTTCGCTTTGCATCATAGCAGACCAGTGGTCGAGCTGAAGAACATGAACAATGAAGAAGGGGTTGGTAATAACTCGAATGATAGCTTGTGGGCCAGAAGGCAGTTCAGCGTGTTGTGGGCCCCCATGCCTTCAGACAACACTTCGAACAACACGAACAATAAAGCAAGTCACACTGCCATTATCATAAAACATCATAATAATCATAATAATAATCATGTTGTTTGTGATATTGTTTATCATTATAATCTTATTAATCATTTCAATAATCTGTTCATTCATTGATTCATAATAATAAAGTGTGACTTACAATGGGTTATAATTACAGTTCATGAGTTCTAATTAATGTATTATTGTGTTATTATTGTTTAGATGGGAAAAGATGGATTTCACCTGGCATCAGAGATATGGCTGCTAACTAATCGCTATTCTATGAAGCCAATAATTGAGGAGATATGACAATAATTGAGGAGATATGACAAATAAAATAATTGTTATACTATAAATGCCTGTATGCATCCTGTATCCTGTCCTACTATCTGACAATGGTGACAAGTCAAACACCTCAAATATGACAATGCCTTATATATGACAATGGTTAAACGAAAGAGGGGTGGTAAAAATATAACAAATTGTAAACAAAATAATCATCATTGGCATTCAACATCATTCACCGACCAGTCTATTTATTACGATGGTAAGATGGTTGTAAATACTCATTTTTACTTCTCGCTTGACATAATAACCTAGTTTGATAGTTACCACGTTACCACATACCCTGAAAATTACTTTTCCTCTCATCTTAATCTCTTTTAAAGGATCACAACCATTTATTTTATTTTGATAATTACTGTCGGTGCTAAAGTTAAAGATCACAGAAAAATGTTTTGAATTTAGATTTTTTTTGTTGAAAATTCATTCATCATACAAATTCATTCTTTATTTTCACTAAAAATAAAGACTAAGACCACCCTCGAATTTTGAAAAAAAAATTAAGGGGTGGTCCTTAATATGGAACAAGTCGGTATATGCAAAGGTTCATCAAGAACTACCAAAAAAAGTTCATTAGTAGTTAGTCATAACTTATCATGTCGAATGGTTTATGATCTATTTCTAATGCTTGAGCGAGATTAAGTAAACCTGTGTTGATGTATGGTATATATAAGTTAGTTGAAGTTGTTTGCAGGCGATCAATAATATCTTGTGGACAAGTAGCATTTGGAAATCGTGCTATCATGAGAGCTAAAGCACCTGCAACATGAGGTGCAGCGAAAGAAGTACCAAAAACTCCGTCTAAATACAAACGGTCGGTTATTGTTTCTATATTAACATTATTCTCAGGTGGCATCAGTTGAGTAATCCCTTGCGCATCAGAATCATAAATTACTGCCCTACCATCACTCAAACTGCTATTGATTGTTGTTGTTATAATATCTTGCCCAGGTGCCATCACATGAACAGCATTCCCATAATTAGAAAATGAAGCTAGTTCTTGTTGAGCATTGATTGCACCTACCGTTATTATGTTGCGAAAATCAAGTTCACCAACAGTATCAGCTGCATCAAGAAATTGAACGACATTTCTTGTTGTTCCATCTTGATCGGTAACTTCCTTTCCATTTCCTGCTGCCATAACTAATATCGCATTGCTTTGATTAGCCATTTTGAATATATCCTTTTTCAAACTAATATTATTCTTCAAAAAGACATCTCATCAATAATTACTTGCCATCCCAGCATCCGGCTATCTCTACCTCACATTTTCTAATCGAATTTTCCGCTTTATTTTTACTTTCAAGACTGATATTTGGCATTAAAAGAATTTTTTGTGGTTGAACCATTAAATCAATAAAATTATTTTTTTGTGATTCATAATATTTTATTGTACTTACAGCCTTGATCGCAGAAGGAAGAAGATCAAAACTGAGATTGATAATATGAGCATTATTACCAAGTGCATAATTGATACATGCTATGATTCTACTCAGCTCACCATATCTCGTATTACTGTACTTGCAAGCCATAAGTCGGACATTCCAAGCCACACCTGCAATCCCAATATCATTATTACCACATGCTCCAACGACACCAGCAACTTGAGTCCCATGACCGAAGGTGTCAGTTGCATTCCATTCGGTATATTCGTCATCAACTGCCTTACTGCAGCCATGGATGATATGAGCACCATCGTTAAGAGTAGAGCCGGAAGTGTTACCGAGCATATTATCGACCAAATCTTCATGTGTATCCAAAATTCCTGTATCGATTATTGCAACTATGATATCAGACGCGTTTCTTCGATCTATCCATCCTTCATCAGCTCTAATGCCTCTATTATCAAAGTTCCAACGCAAACCTCCTCCTGGTCTAGTGTATTCTGTATCATTGGGAATAACAGTAAGTGATACGAGTTCATCATAGGTACAGGAATATCCCACTTCATTGAATGATTTAGCAGTCTCTGATACAAAGTCCAACATCGATGCTCTGGATGACTTGACATGAACCCGATACAAAGGCTGGTAAGGGGTTACGCTTTCAACGGATAATTCGAGTGAACCATCAGTTGTTGACACTATGCTTATCAATGATTCATGCAAGGTGTCTAGATCCATCTCTTCTTTCAACGAAAGCAGCAACACATCAGCCACCATTTTTTCTCTGTTACATATGTTTCCTTCTAAATCAATCAACTCTTCAATCAGAATGTAAGGATTACCAGATACGGTTTTCAATATCTTTCTTGAAATTGACATTTCTTGGGAGAGATTGACCTTTCTTAAGCCATCGATGAGTTGATTGATATCCTCTTCACTAGATGAAGTAACAGAATTGATAGAATAATTGATTTTCAGTATATCTTCTCTCGAATTTGGCAATTGTTGTTTCCATTTATTATACTGTGCAGACATTTCAGCTTTAGTTCCACCTGCCCAAACATTACTTCGAAAATAATCCCAATCACTAGTAGCTCGAGTACCAGTAGTAGTTGAGGAGGATGAAATCAGGTGATTTGAGGACATAATATTATTATAATTGCTATTATTGTTTGTTGGCGGTTGACGAGAATGATGATTAATTGGAGAAGATTGTGAGCATAGGTATTTGACGAAAGATCGAAGTTTGGTAATTTACTTTCTTTCAAGGATGCAAAAGGAAATTCTCTCAAATCTAACAGAGAAAGTTTATTATTATCGACAGTAGGCGCAGGAGCATCGGATGGTGCGAAAGGATTAAACTGCCATAATAAGATCTCATTCCAATCAGTTACATATCGATTAGTGATAGACTCTTCCTTCATAACCCATTCTTTTAAATGTCGTCCAATCTCCGGTGAGATGTTTATTATGGCATCTAGAACCTTTCTCCAAGAATTGAAAGCATCTGTTACTTTTACATACACATTTTGCCATCTATTCTCCAATGAATTGTCATCTAAAACTTTCACGTATTCCTTACAGGCCTCATTAGCAGCACGAAAGGCAGCGCTTTTTAAACCCGTAATCACAAACTTTGTATTTCATGAGGAAATGATGGAATACATTTTCTTGCTCCGACTAAAGATTTTTTTATGGCATCTTTTCTCAATTTGTAAAAAAGTTTATCTTTATTATTAGGAGAATTCCAAGTTGTTAAATTTTGAAGAGTTTTGATCCAAGGAAATCGCAATGCTACTAGGTGAGGATGAGATGATTCAGCAGATTCTAAACCGACAATAAAAACATTTACAGCCTCTTCAAAAGTATTTTTAGCAACTTCTTCTGCGGAAAGAGAGTTTTGTTGTAATGATTGTTCAGTCCGAGAAAGTAATGAAGGAGTTCTGCGTGCCTCTGCTCTAGCATCAACTCCAGCTTTACAAGCAACACATTCGGCTCTCTTTGCCTTGTACCAAGCGATTCTAGCTTTCCAGAATTCATGCTGATTTTGCACACTTTCAATGCTGTTTGGCTCACATATTTGCCCTTTTTCATGCTCTTCATCAAACTCTTGTGACTGCAAATTGAAGAGTGACGAATATTCAGGTTTTGATAAATTGAAAAGATACGAATATTCCAGCCTTGCATTCTCTCTAGCTTCTAACTCATTCAAAAACACTTTATATTCGTTTGCAATCTTTTCTACTTGATTGATTATCTGACTCCATTCAGCTTCAGATCCATATAACAATGGAGAAGAATTCTTAATGTAAGCAGTAGCAAGGGTTTTATCCCATTTTTTAATATTTTCCCTGCGATGCTCTAACAACTTTTTACCAAAATCCTCGACAATTTCCATGCATTGAAAAGGTCGAGAAACGTCATCAACTAGGGTTCTTTCATAGTTATTTTCATCTGCATTTGCGTCGGCATATAAGCGGAATATTTTTTTTGGCTAATTCTTGATAAAAGGATATTGCTTGATCATCATCACCTTCTTTTGAGGCATGTTCAAGAGCCTGATCATATTTACGCCTGAGGAAAGAAATTATTCTTGACGTAGTAGCCTCGCCTTCTAGGTTTCACTTATGTGTTTCCTCAAGGTTAATTATTGCAGCTGCGGCTTCTTTGAAATTTGCTGCCAAAACAATGCCAGGTGCAATTTCACAAATTTGGGTCACATGTCCATCATAATTTTCAATTTTTTTTATATGTTTAAAACTGAAAGAATCATCTTCATTAATAATCATATAGCTAATTTTCTCCATCTTATCTTGCACAGAAAATTCAAGAAAATGTTCAGGATATGACAATTGACCTCTAGTTCTATTACCAATTTGAGATGTGATCGTCCCAACAAAATATTCCGTTGAAGGTACTACTCTTAACTTTAACATTTCGTCATTATCAATTATTCGATACAAAGACACATAAAGTTTATTATTAACGACTGTAATATTGTCAGATAAATAATTTAATCCATTGTCCACACAATCAGAAATAACAACTAATTTCTTTGTTTCTATGTCAATTGTAACGATATCAAATAATCTTGAAACATAAAGGTTATTATGGTACATACGAATACCAGCTAGAGATGTGAAGCCAGACATAAATGTAGTTATTTTAGATGTCCTTTTGTCAATTCTATAAATACATCCTAATGTGGGATAATTGACACCTAGTATTGCTGTACCACCAACTGCATAAATATACCTATCATCTGCACATACATCATTTGGTGATGAAATATTATATCTATATACAATTCCTTTGGTTATTAAATCAATCTCAATAATTTCATTAATATTGAAACAAGCTAAATACAGCGTATTTCCATAAATATGACAACCAAGTATTGTCGTATTTTCCAATGTTGCGAGACATCCTTCAGCAATGTCAGGATCTAAAAGTCTTAAATCAACTACTTTTTCTTGTATTTTCTTGATATCATAATAATATATGCTTGTAGTCATATTAATGTTTTGTAAAGGAAAATACAACGATTGCCCATCATCAGTTCGCAAAATCTATTCTGCTGACCTTTAATTGTGCTAACTTTACTTACAACAGAAAATGACATAGCACAACAATTAGAGTTAACTTAAGTTGTAACTCTTGTCTGGGATACCTGGGATATAGGAAATAAAAACAAAAATGCTACAAAAAAAACCTTTATCCATACCCAGTAGCTTTTTCCACCCATTGAACCGAACTTTTTTTCATATATTTTTAATTAATGATTACAATGCAAGCAGAAATGATAATAATGCAAATTTAAGAAGGCTCAAATCGAGCAGTGAGTTGGCGAGCAGTGCCTAAATGAAAGGGCAAAACTTTAGGCGAGGGTTAATGAATGAATGAATGAATGAATGTTTTTTTTGGCGCAACCGGTACAGAAAAATCAAATCAAAAATTAAATCGGTTGATTTAAGACGAGACTAACACACACACACATACCTTTTTTGAAATATACCGTAGGGATATAGGAAATAAAAATAAAAATGTTGATTTTTTATTATCTTATTCCCAGTCTGCCAAAAAATACTTAATCTACGTTGCTAATGTCAAAACTAGATTTATTCGTCCATTCATAATTCCAGAATTTTGATTTTCGACATTATCGACAAAACAATATTTAATTCTTTTTACACACATTCCCATTTTATATTAATAATATTAATTATTAATAATTGTATTCAAACATCATTAAATGTTTATTAATTAATAAAATTTGATATAAATAATGAAATCAAAACAGAAAAAGAATCACACAGCCAGCAGTTGACATTCATCCATTCATCCATCCATTCATTCATTCATTCAAGTTATAATAATATGCATATCTACCTAATAAGAGATTATCACAATATTATTATAATCGTTGTAATTATTGTAATATTATGATTATTTCCATCTTCACAGACTCGGATACTATTATTTTATCAGACTGTGAGACTGTAAAACTGTCAGATGCTCTAAACAGTGTAGCTCACAGAATCAGCATTTCTATTTTGTCTATTTTATTTAATTCGATATTATTTCTTACATCATATGATAATATAAGTCTACTGATGGTCGCATAGATTATTTTATGGACGATTGTTGTATTATCTCATTCGATCAAACAAAGCCTGCACTGGCTAATTATTGTTTGATCACAACTTGTCCATCACTCCTGATATGGTCGATAATATGAGGACACTTCCTCGCTGTATAATAATAATACAACTCAACAGGATTAGACAACATCTTATGCGACATACACTTCTCCTCGCTCAGATTATTATTATTATTATTATTATTATCGTTGTTATCTTCATTTGCTGTGCCTGTGTCTGTGTGTGTGGTTGTTGTTCTGATTGTGATGGGAGGTATTAGCTCGGCATGATTATTTACGAGCTCTTTCTTGTCCATTAAGTACAGCTGCCATTCTTCTTGCTTGTCTTTTTCTTTATTCGCATTATTATTATTCATATTATTTGTGGTTATTAACACTCCCCAAGACCCTCTGCCTAAAATAACAATAGTGTGAGGCGACATGTACACTTTTGGCAAATCATCTCGATTATTATGATTGCTACTCGCATCATTTCTCTCATTGAAGCCCATCAACACATTGTTGAATAATAGCGATGGATGCGAGTTGATATTTATATGATAATTATATTCTAAAGGAGAAGAGGTGGAGGAGGCGAGAATTTCTTCGAGTGACTTGCCATCAGCGGCGCTGAGCATGACCGTTGGGATGTAATTATCATTCTGATCGCAAGACCCGGCTTGGATATTCTCATTACGACCACCGCCATACCGGTCCTTTGCGATGCACTTTTCTGACAAATGATTGACCACATCTAACAACATTGAACAATCAAATATGATGAATGGAGTATGTGATAAAATAATGGATGACATTATTCATTCATTAAATTAAGATAAATCCATTATATGATAAAATCACCTTCATTCTCGGTGCGAATTTGCTTTGTTTTGATGCCAAGCAAGCTTTGGACTAATGGTATGAACTCATTATTGTCATTTGGTAACACTTCACCTTCCAGTGCAGCCACTTCCTTTTTACCTGCCATGAGAAACACCTGATCCTATACAGCAACAACAACAGAAACAACATCAATAATGACAACAATTATTATGATCATAATGTAACAACAATCGACAATACATCGCACAAGCAATTACAAATACAATCAATAAGGGGTGAGATGGTCAGATGTGGAAAAAAATAATAGTAAAAGCATCACACACCATCACCCAAGAACAAAGAAGGAAGCAACGAAAACAGTCATACATTCATTCATACAAACAAACAGTAACCATGATACACAATAAGCATTAAGATAGACATAGACAATACCTCGGTGTTAATCACAATCAATCCACTCGCTCCAGCTTTGAATGAATTGATGGACTTTTCTTCAAACAAACACACTCCTCGCTTCGCTAGAACAATCTTGTTCTTATAGGGCAGGGATGAGGCCGGAGTTTTATTATTGTTATTTTGATTTGATTTTCCATGCGAGCTCCATTGCCACCATCTCCATTTGCTTTGCATCGAATCATCAGCTAGTGAGGTGTCATCGCACATCATGCCATCATCAACAGGAACGACCAATGAACCTGATATTTGATAGTTAGGGCCTATTGGGCCGAAGTTAGACAGCGCACATGGTCTATTATGAAGAATAATCAAGCAGATTTAAGACATGACCAGAAAAAAATAATATTTTAATAATGTAATAGTAATTATCTTCATAATAACTACAATCATTCACGATAGATTTATCAGATAAAATGAACCAATAAGAATTCAAATTGTCCATTAAACATAAATAATCATAATAACCATAATAGTATATACAATTTTTGTAAAGAAATAGTTTGTGCTGGCATCGAATAAAAATAATAATAAAATACCTTTCCCATATGACTCGTGTTCCCTCAGATTTATCGTCGGTATCATCACTTTGAATGTTATCATTATTTTGAATGGCCGATATTTTCACTGAGCAGTATGAGACAACTTGGCTGGTTATGTCTCCTCGAGCAACCACACCAATGCTACCTGGCTTATTATCATAGTCTCTCACAAGCAATTGTGATTTACCAACACTATTAATCTCAATAG
Source organism: Epipyxis sp. PR26KG (assembly GCA_015144975.1). Lineage (NCBI taxonomy): Eukaryota > Chrysophyceae > Chromulinales > Dinobryaceae > Epipyxis > Epipyxis sp. PR26KG. Next base: position 9,935 of record VKHH01006538.1, read on the forward strand.
CATCGCCAAGCACTTTATTATATATATGGAAACCATCGACATACACCTTCACAGTGAAGTCACCTATCGCTCCCATATTCACCTGCACAAACCAATAAAAATAGCAAATGATAATTACATGTATGTATATCATTCATTCATTATAATACAAACATATTAATAATAATAAATTTTTATAGAAATCATTTATATTTTTCCAGAATTCGAAAATAAAGTGGTAAGAAATATCATAAAAAATGATAATAATACATTATAAATATATCGAATATGTAATTACAATAATATTAATATAATAACCTCAACTACTTTCTGTGGTTCGTTGGTTGATTGCTCACGTGCTGCAGTCGGCTTAGGCTCCTCTTCCTTGTAACAAGTATCTGATCTCTTACGATTATTTCGACGAATCTTGTTTTTATTCGATATCAAATCATTCGTTTCGGAATTATCATTATCATCGTATCTGTTACTTTCTATTTCATTCGCTAAGTACTCTTTGGTGCGCGAGGAGATAAGCTTATCCTATTAATTATCAAATAGTCGATAAAATATAATTAAGAATATGATATAAAAAATGAAATCATAATAATGATAAAAAAATAATGATTACCTGGTTGTGGCTGTTGTGGTGACCCTGGCTGATCGAATTGGAGTCAGAATATTTAGTTTGAACATTATAATACTCATCAACAATCAAAGAAAGTAAATCAAACCATTGCTTTGGGGCCCTATTCTCCAGCCGTTCATCTAATAGCAGTCGCTTGTATTGAATATAATCATGTTCATTCGATTCCAGATAGGAGGTCAGTTGTCCATCCATACCCACCATCATTTCCTCATATTTTATATTGTTATTATTATTTGAGTGGCTGGACTTATTATTATTAGATTTCATTCGATTGCCATTCGATTGCTTCGCTCCATCATTCTTCTTATTGCTTGACTTTTTATCATTTTTATCATTGTTTTTATTATTTGATTTTTTTCTGTTTCTGTGAATTGCCTTTACAAATGACTCGAGCTTCTCATCGACTAACTTCTTCACATTCGAATTCTTTTGTGTCGATTCTTCTCTGAGTCGCTTGTTCGTGTCTGCATAAAACTCGCTATTATAGGCTGTGCTTTCATCCCACCATATCCGCTTTCTACACTTCAACGGTAACATCTTATCGTGCTTATGACCGTCATGGTCGTCCCCAGTAGCACCAGCATGCTCCATATAATTCGTCATTTCATTATTATTATCATTACTTTTCCTCTTTTTGAATTTGTTGTGATATTTCGGCTGATCAATCGCCTGGTTATTATTGAGATTATTGTCATCGCTACTCTCTTCCGCATGAGAGGATGCTTCGTTCGAATCAGACTGCTTGTATTTATTATCGAGTAAGGAAAGCCTGGTATCCAACTCATGCAGTTGAATCGAATCGAACGGATGAGCTTCCGTTGAAAATATGTAAGGACGAGAATGAATGAAGTTATTCTCATCGAATAATAGGATCAGATATTTGCAGGTTTCTGACAAGAAAAATGATGGCATACTATTATGCAATTCCATATTGGCTAGATTAGAAATGGCGGCATAGCCACACTCAGTTCTCGAGTGCTTCTCGAATGATTCTAGAAATAACTTTCCAGCTGCTAACCATGACCTATGATGAACGGAGAGAGAGTTATACTCATAATAATGATATATAATACAAGAGAATAAGCAATAGTGGGTGTATGTGCACCTGTCCCCAGTTGTTCGATAATGATGGTAAGTGCTTTCAATAAGCTCCGGTCTAAGGGGGAAATATGAGCTTGACACACCATTTCCTAACTGCCATTGCAAATAATCAAATTCTTCAGGCAAGAATCCAACATCAGCCCAGACCGAATAAAAGCTGTTCAATTGGCCAGCACCATGCTCAGAAAATCCTAACAACGCTTCCACCCCAGGCCAGAAAGCATCAAGATTCTCAACTCGATTCCTTTGCTTATTCCCGCTGAACATATCGACTTCAGTGAACCAATGATCGACTTGGACAAACTTCTTGATCGCTCGGTAGGTCTCAGCAAACATCCCATAATATTCTTGACGACGAAATAAAAAATAAGCCTAAAATAATTATTTTTTCGATTTATAATTTATTTTCAAAACTTATAAATCAAGTCAATAGAAAGTAATTGTCAACATAATAAAAAAGGAATCGCTAATCTTACTTTTAATAAATACTCATAAAACGAATCTGAATTACTCCCTATTCCTGACAGAGACTCGTGCCACACTCCAGTCTCAGTATTAATGTGCTTGCCTAGTAAGCCAATGTTACTTCTTCTAGAATATAAAGCATGTGTTGCCAAATGAGCTGCTTCTCCAAATTCCTTTCTACCGCTCAGATATGATAAAACTTCAAACTCAATTACTAATGAACCTTTAAAAAATTATACAATAATAAAACTCAGAAATAATATCGCAGATTTGACTTGAAGCCTCACAATCAAACATATATATGATCATCATTAATAGTACAGTTATACCTGCTCCAGCAGTACTGGCTATTTTCGTTTCACCATTCGGCACTCCATACCGCAGATTAACAGTTCCAAATGGAATAGAAGTCTTGGTATGAAAAGCAGGTAATAAACGATCACCTAAATCAATTGCTAATGCTAATAATTCCCCTCTATAGGGCCTCGTGTAATTTTGATCAAGGCTTGTATTATGGTCAACCTATGACAAGAATGTTGTATTAAAGCTTATAATATACGTTTACTAAAGTCATTAATAGCAGATGATAACGAGTCTAAAGATTTGATTGAGTTAATTATTATATAACGATAAGAACACATAAGATATGATATAAGTACCTTGTATATGCCCAACCTGGGATCAACAGCCATCAGATGAGCTGACAATAGTCCTCCTAACACTCTGATAGTCGTTTCAAACACTGATACATTCACATCGTAATTGAAATTAAGAATCTCTTGCACTACTAGTCCGATAGCTCGTCTGAACTCGGAATAATTCCCAATGATTACTAGTGTATCTAACGTGTCAATGAGAGTTACTAACGGCAACTTTATAAGGTCGAATTTTCCTCCTTCGCATGTGATTGGCTTTAATTCCGCCTAGATTATGTGTCAGTGGTTTAGAAAATGAGTTCATGACATATGGTAATTCATACACATTATGGTAAGATTTAAACAATTGATTGCTTAGAAATACATAACACAATTGTAAACTGTAATAGTACATACTAATTTAAAAATGAACTGATATACAAAAACGATAAAAAGTTGGGAAAAATGAAATGATATTAACAAAGTTAGTCGAATTAAGTAATTAATAACAATAATATCAACTCTATACCTCCGGATATGAATTTAGCATGTAAGAATCGTAGGCATGATAAAACATGGCACGAGCTCTTCCTAACAGCTTCTTCTGCTCATCTGAGGAAGGTATAGAATCTATTGGTATCGGTTTATATATATCATTTATCTTGGATTTGACTGGTCTAACTTTTGGAGTCTTTTCTTTCTTACTATCATCTATTATATTATAAATATAATCAATTGTGAAAACTTCATATATTATTCAGAAAGATGATTGCATGCCGTTTCACAAAATACAAGTCATTACATTTAATAGGCTATCAAATATTATCACTTAACGATTCATTCACAATAAATTCATATAAATTTACCAATTACTGGCTTGCTAGTAGCAGCTTGTTGATTGTGATTCGGCATTTCTGTATCGAGATCTTGACCAGGTTTACAGATCAAGTCACTGCAGATAGTTACATAATATGTACAAGGTATCGGTTCACGCACACTCTCTATATATGTAGTACTTTCAATAGTAGCATCAACATTACGATACATTTGCGCTTTCTTCTTTTGAAAAGGATACTTACGAGAATTTCTGATAACATCTTCACGATGTTGACAACATTCGAAAACAATTTCAGAGTAACGATTACTGTTTTCAACTGTCACTACTCCATTTTCTGATTCACTGCAACTAGTATCATCTTGATTGGTACGATATATTTGATGTGTAGCTAATGATTCACTGGCAATGAAACTACCCAAGTCATTCGATGCGATTAATTGATTTGATTCCAAATCATAATGTCTTTGTTGAATATGATGTCCGAAACATATATCATACGTCCACCATTCAGATGAAAAACTATTTTCAATACAAGAATTCTGCAATGGCAAGAGGTGTTCTTCAATTGATTTTTTATCATATTTTTGTAAATAATTAGAGGTGGCTGTAGTCGAATAAAGTATATTCAACAGTAAAAATCTATAACTAAGAAATATTATAACAGCACTTCCTAATACGCCTAACATTACTCTACTGTTACGAAGCTTTATTAGTGAATAATATAAATATTTATTAATAGCTTCCAGTTTGCTGGTTTAGCACGCTGTAGGTATTACAGCGATGGCAGATGGCAGTATAATTAAAAGAAAAGTATATTTTAAGGGCTTCAACTTGGTATGTATCTCTTGACAATATCAAGTTATTCATATGTTTCCAAAACTCATACTTATGCACTTACAAGTTATTATCTATTTTCTGTAATTGATATACTGAATATACTGTACTTTTACAACAATAATTTCTGTTATAGATAAATTTTACTAACCTCAAATGAAATAAACAATACATATACTGTAACTTGTCACATTCGAATTCATCATCGGTTTTATAAAAGTTTTAAACAATCGATTTAACGTAAAATTTAATTAATAAATTAATAATGTAACTTAATTTTTATAATTAATTGTTTTTAAAATAACACATCATCAATCATCAATTGGTTCATCTTCATTATTAGTTTGAGTAAGTTTGGAGAGATTGCTTGAAATAAATACCTTAATTAACTTACTGAATATATTCTATTCAAATAAAATAAACGTTCTTTTTATTAAATATTAAACAAAGAACAAAGAACTTAAGTATGTTAGACAAATGGATAGAAGAATTGAAGAAAGGGAAATGTATAGCTGAACCTGATTTAAAAAAATTGTGTATTCATGTATGTTACTTAACTTTCTTAATTTGTAAAAGAGTCATTTTAATGACAACATCATGAGTTACGTGTTATTCATTGATTCATTGGTTAATTATGATCAAAATTACAAATAAATATGTGCTACCGTAGGTTAAAAATCTTTTGATGGAGGAGTCCAATGTACAGTTTGTACGATCACCAGTAACTGTAAGTATTTGTGATGTGAATTTGATTCTCCGTGCATTATTGACTATTGATACGCAGATAAACATATCATATTATTAAGAGTAATTATTAATCATAATTAAAGATAAGTAAACTATCGCTTATTTTCAATTTCAATCTATGATACACGAGTAGTTTTATATTTGATATCTTAGTTGTAATGAAACTATTTGGATATCACATATGTATTTCTTATTTTGTTAAACTATGAGTGATTATGTGACTCTTTATTCTGACTTAATTATGAAGATTAACCTTTTCCCTCTTAATTGTGCTTTAGATTTGCGGTGATATTCATGGTCAATTTTTCGATTTACTAGAATTATTCCGAACAGGAGGCGATATTCCGCAAACGAACTACATCTTCATGGTATGGTACATCATAATATTTGTTCGGCATTAGCGCTTTTGTTAAATGTACATATAACTTGTCTCCATATCTTGTATGATGAATAACATGTGATAGCCCTCCTCTGATTAGATGATCATGTGATAATGTTTTTTATGTAGGGTGATTTTGTTGATCGAGGCCATAATAGTGTTGAAACATTTCAATTATTATTATGTCTTAAAGCCAGGTACCCTGAGTGCATTACATTGCTGAGAGGGAATCATGAATCACGTCAAATCACACAAGTGTATGGATTTTATGAGGAATGCGTAAGGAAGTATGGCAATGCGAATCCATGGAAATATTGCGTAGAAGTATTTGATTATCTTAATTTAGCAGCTGTAAGTTATTATTATATACTTTTGATCGCTCAATCACCTCTTCGTCACCTTTCCCATACAACACACACAAATCACAGTTATATTTCTTATGTTGTAATAATATTATGTTGTTCAACTACAGTTGGTTGACGATAAGATATTTTGTGTGCATGGAGGACTCTCGCCTATGCTGCGAACAATCGATCAGATCCAAGTTCTGGAGCGACTGCAGGAAATCCCTCACCAAGGATCATATTGTGATTTAATGTGGTCAGATCCTGATGATATAGCAGGATGGGCAATAAGTCCGCGAGGAGCAGGATACTTGTTTGGTTACATGGCAACAAATGAGGTATAATATGACAGGATAGGATTATGATAATAACCAATGATATATACTGTAGATGATGTCATGTGATGCGACGAATCAATGTTACACACACGCTTAATTAGTATTACTATTTTTTAGTATTTAATAATCCATTTATATAAAGTCTATTATGATATAATTTATTATTATAATTATTACAAATATTATTATTTTGTATAGTTTATTCATAATAATGATATCGAATTGGTGTGTCGTGCTCACCAGTTGGTAATGGAAGGTTACAAATACCATTTCCCGCAGAAGAATCTAGTCACAGTTTGGTCTGCTCCAAACTATTGCTATCGTTGCGGTAATGTCGCCTCTGTCCTCGCGATAGATGAGTACTTGAACAGAGAATTCAAAATATTCCGAGAAGTCACCGAGAATGATGAAGCTCAACAAAATATACCTTATTTTCTATAATAATAACGATTTGTGTGCTAATATTATGATCATAATTGACATGGAATTATGGCCGTCTATTATAACATCATAATTATTGATTAGTTAATGAGCAAATGAACGAATGATTATTATGATGTAGATTTATCAAATGCTAAATTAATTATAAGTAAAAAATAAAAAACACATAATTCTTTACTGTTTATCACAGCACAATACATTGTATCACCTCAATTGGATGTGATTATTATATGATAAATGTTAGATGAATGAATGGATGAAATAATATTATTGATGAATTCCAGAAAATAATTATTTGAAAAATTTATCATAATTATGATAATAATGATAGTAATATGATGATAACAATAATCATTCATTGAACACTTTATACACATAATAAATGGCACCAGTCATTCCTAGTGCATTGATGATTGGTATGACAGGACCTAACGCGACTATTGTCGATATTTGCTGATACGCGACAAGGGTCAGTCCGATCAGAACCAGGGCCCATAATGGGAATGTTGGAGTTCTTAATTCTTCCTGGGATAACTTGTGGTTGTTGATTACTTGCTCAATCATGACACTGGAAGGAGGAGAGGGAAAGAGCTGCTGTCTCATCTACAATAATAATAAGAAATAGGATAGGATGTGGTTAATATGATATTATTATGATATTATGACATGATAATATTATTCATAATATTGATAAAGTTAGGACGAAGGGTTACTACTATTCCCAACGATAATGCTCATGGAATGGGTTAGGTCGTTACCTTCAATATTTCTTCTAATAATAATGGGAATTCTTCTTTCAGGTCATCGATGGTGTAGGAATAGGCCTCATCATCTTCTTGATTATCATCTTCTTTAGTGCTGTTGAGCGACGGTTTCGGTTGATTGAAGACAGGCTGAAGCACTGAGAAATTGTCTCTCAAGAAGCTCATAACCTCGATTCTTAATCGCATCGAATTCAGCAATTCTGATGCCCGCAGCAAATCAAGCCAATTATGACGCGATGGAATCAACATATTTTCACACAATATCTTCATATCCGATACACCATATCTATATACCAACACCAATAATAATTATGTTTAAAATATAATAGCATGTTGTATCTTCTAAAATAATTATAAAAATAATAATATGATCCAACATACATAATCACACGGTTATTCAATTTTAAAATAGAGCCAGTCACTCATAATAATCACTCATGTGTGATCATTCATAATAATAATGTGAATTATGATGCCATCTTAACTATTACACACCTATCTGCTGCCATTAGATCCTCCAACAATAAGCCATCTGAACCATCCGGTAATGTGTTTGTGTATAAATATATTAATAATCGAATCACACCAACGAAAGTATCTGAAACAAATAATAATAATAATAATAATAATAATAATAATAATAATAATAATAATAATAATAATAATAATAATAATAAT
>VKHH01006539.1:0-18063 GCA_015144975.1 Epipyxis sp. PR26KG
AATAATAATAATAATAAAAATAATAACAATAATAATAATAATAATAATAACAATAATAATAACAATAATAATAATAATAATAATAATAAAAATAATAACAATAATAATAATAATAATAATAACAATAGCATTGGTAATAATAATAATAATAACAATGATAATAACAATAATAATAACAATAATAATAACAATAATAATAATAATAAAAATAATAATAACAATAATAACAATAATAATGATAACAATAATAATAATAATAACAATAATAATGATAACAATAATAATAATACGATAATAAATATTATTATTATTATTATTGTTTTTTAGATTTATCGATATTTGACACAGCATATCATACAAAAGCAATTAGCGAAGAAATTAGTAAGTTCCTCTGAAGTGGCTCGTATGTATCGCGCCTTAACCAGTAAAGAACATATTCATAATGTGATTCAATTCTTAAAATTTGGTGTGATAATTACCGTACAAGTGTTCGATGAATTAATGGAGTACACATTTGAGATTCTTACACCAATTTATTATCATTTCTTATTATATTCCTATGAGGGTGGGATTATTATGAGGAAATATAGAGATGAATTGATGGCTGAGATTTATGATATTTATGCAATTATTATTCAAAATGCGATCCGGAGGAAGTTAAGTTTTAATAGAGTAGTTAAATTGATGAATGAACGGAAGAATAAAGAAGAAGTTATGAAAGCGAAAAGAAGAGAAGAATTAACGAAAGCTATGATGTATCGGAAGAAACTTGGGAAATAAATAAAAATAAAATAAATCTCAATAATAATTCGTCTTAAATCATCATATTTTTTTTATTCTGATTTTTTTAATATTGATTATGGTTTAATTTATCTGATTATTGCTATAATAATTATGAGATATATTCTCTTATTATAATTGATCTATCCCAACTTTCAAACAAATCATAATACTTCATAATAACAATAATAAAATTAAGTGATTACATTTATTTTCAGCAAAATTCTATATGAGTGAAAATACAAAATAACGATTTCATTCACTTATAATTATATTTATTAACAAAAAAACAAAATCAGATAAGTTCGAATAATATTATCATTCGCATTAGCCAATTATATCACATGTCACCATGAAAGATAATATTAATAAATATGATTATAATTATAATAATGAAAGTTATTTTTAAAAAAGGAAGATTTGTGTCACATACGAGTATGATCAATTGTAAACTTCTCATTGTATTGTCTAATTAACATGTTTTTTGTCCTCTTAATGGACATGTTATTGTGATACTTCCATCATCATGAATATTCTTCCAATCATCTTCTTTCATATAATGTACTAAAAACACATTAAAATTCCCTTTCCCATTTCCTTCTGATTCACCAGTATGAAGATTAAATAACATATCAGGACGATCAACTTTATGAATTTGAAATGGATTTAACCACATTCCAATCATAATATCTTCACACCATGTTTGATGAGGAGGGATCGTCCATGTCGCAATAAACTTAATAACATCCCAGGAAAATACTGAACCCATACCAAGCATATAATTAGAAGGAAATTTATCCATTCCAAATAATCGATGTAAATTATGCATTTTACCTTTTATTTTTAAATCATTAAATACACCATCACCAAACTTAAGCCTGCCTAACCATAATCTTTCTTTTGGTAAATTAGGCATTTCTAAAAAGAATTTTCGTAAATTCAAATAAGCATCATCAGCACCTCTCCACACATACTCAGCTTCATAATGATAGTAAATATATTTCATTGCTTCATATACTTTGCATGTCGTAGCAGATGTTCCATTAGCATTATCTAAATAATCATTATTCACATCATTATCACGACAATTTGTTAATAATACATTATTTTTATTCATAAATTTTTCTTGATAAACAGATGATACATTTAAATCAAATTCAAGTTTTGGTCCAGTTTTTGTACCAAATACCCATATAATTATAACTTCATTACGATTCCAATTTTCTCTTTCGAATTGTTTGTTTACAGATACTCTCCTATCAGCAAACTCAACTGGAGTTGGAATGAAGACGACAACTTTTGTTTTTTCTTTTGTGCTATATGTATCAGAATTTTTATTATTATGAAAATTATCTTTTTGATGTGATATATGATGTGATTTATTGTGACGTTGAATACTATTATGCATATCAATTTCAAACTGTTTGTTTTGAAGATTTCTTCTTTCATTATATGCATCTAATTTGTTTCCATTTTCATTACTGAGATCCATAACACAGTCAACTTTCCATACAGTTGCGGCTGAAAAAACTATATATAAAAATATTATGTAGGTTGTTTGCATATTTACAACGTCAAACAAAAACTGAAATGCTATGAATTATGTAGATCTAATTTCAATGCAGTTTGAAATGGTTAAGTATGCCAAAAATACTCAAGGTAGTTAGTTCCTTTATTGGACTACGGTAATTTGGTAAATAATAAATAATTATTTATAATTTCTTAAATATTTGTCCCGATTCTTAGAAATTCTGGAATTTATTTTCACTGCAGCACATCGACAACATTTCATCTTGAATCTATATTTATTATTAATTACGTAGTAATAAAAGTTAACTTTTATTATCACTTAGAAAAAGAAAATGACTATTGAGCTTCTAATATAAGAATATAAGTCACATAATTCTTTTAAGATGATATACAGTAAAAGAGAATATCAAGCAATAATTAAATAGGATTATTGAGTATAGTTAACTATCATATATTCACAAATGCCTTATAGTCGATAGTTGATATCATATTGTATTTAGAACACGTGGCAATGATTGTGCATTCATTTATTTATTCAATTTGCTGCCAATCCTTTTCGTACGTTTACATTTGTTATTTCATTCCTGGAATGGCTATTCCAATGATTCCAGTGATGTCCTATGTAAACTCATTTGAAATCCTAATGAATTAAAATAGAAATTCTTTTTTGTTGGTTCTGTTAATTCTGTTAATTAGTTACGTGTTACGTGTTTAATTGTTTAAAGTTTAAAGATATTTCTGAAAACTGATAAACGAATATACAGCATACAGCCTTAGTGTTGTACTTTATCATTTTATTTTATACTGTAGATGAGTAATATTAAAAGAGAAACAAGTACAACAGTTTCTGATTTGCATGATTTATATCTAAGTGATTCCATTAAAAGACTTGCTATTTCTCACGACGGTCATCCACAATATTCTCATCATATGGAGTATAATCAACAACAAGCAAGTGCTTATGTAAGCAATATTAATGCCATTGATTCTGGTGGAAACACGCCATTTTCTATGTCTCGTGAACCAACGCCAGTCAACGAAAATTCAAAACCCCCTATGCAAACCTTTCCAGGAATTAAAAACCCAATTGAATTAACTAATAATCCAACTCCAATTTTGACAGTCTTATCTAAAGCAAGAGATGGATTTGAAAGCAAATATAATATAATTCGTGAAATCGGAAAAGGCGGATTTTCTACTGTGTACTTGTGTGACGATCGTCGAACTGGAATACAATACGCCGTCAAGGTACTGTAGTAAAGTATAATTTAATAAATGATCGTATTTTAAATATTAAATATTGGTGCGATTTTCTTTATTGTTGATAAAATTGGATTTGTATTAAAACAAGATTTGTGAAATGGGTTGGTAAACAAGAGAAAATTTGTGATTGATGCATCGAACTTGTTTCACGATTAATACCTTAATTTTCTCTCCTTTTCTAACTGTATTTACTGTTGCTCAGTAATTTCACTGTTACTTGGTCATATTACACAGGTTATTGATCTTCGTCCGTTGCGGTTAAGAGAACGATTTAATCCTGCTCGTCTTAAACGAGAAGTGGATATTATGAAAAGACTTCACCATCCTAACATTATCCAATTCGTGGAAGTTTTCGAAGATGTAGATCATTTACTAATGGTTATGGAGTATTGCCCAGGAAAAGAATTATTTGATGTAATATTAGAACGAAAATATTTCTCGGAAAAAGATGCCAAGCCTGTGTTTGCTCAAATTGCTCAAGCATTGTATTATTTGCATTCCCTGAATATTATTCATCGTGATATCAAGCCAGAAAATATCCTTATTTCTAATAATATGGGTAATGGTGGGACAATGATTGCGAAATTGTTAGATTTTGGATTGTCAAAAAATGCGGGAAATGGTTCTGCTGCGAAAACGTTTGTTGGTACCCCGTGTTATTTAGCACCAGAAGTGGAATACACTTCCAGAGGATTGGGAGGAACGTATGGTTTACCAGCAGATTGTTGGTCCTTAGGTGCTGTTTTATATGTTATGTTAGTAGCGAGATTTCCTGAATTCGAACAAGATTTCAGTGGAAAAGTTGTTGTGAAGTTACCACCTGGTTTGTGGAATGGTATATCTGGTAAGTAGAATAGTAATTTTTTATACTACTTTATTGTCCGTTGCTTGCTGTACCATTTAGATTATCACATAGTTTATTCTTATTTGTCATTCAAAATATACATTGTTTTCTTTAATTATTTTTGATGCTTCTTCATTTAGCACATGCAAAAGATTTGATAAGATCGCTAATGAATACAAATCCAGCAGCAAGGATGACAGCTGCAAATGCATTGCAGCATCCATGGCTAGATAATTATCGAGCAAGTACAAAGGAATTATCAAATATTGCATTGTCAGTGTATGATTTAAGTCAAGGATTACAAGCAGAAGAAGAAAAATTTGTTAAAATTGAGAAAAAAATGAAAAATGCTGATGGAAAGCTTACTTATTCAAATTCAGTAGAAATGAATGCAAGTGGTGTAGTAGTTCATAATCCAACTGCTATGGTTTTAAGGAATAATGCTGATCATAATAATAATGCTGTTGTTGAGCAATTGCAACTTGCACCTTTACTTCATTTGCAAAGGTATGATTTGAATCCGTTATTATCATCATTTTACCATGTAATTTATCAAATATTATAAAATGGAATTTATTTTGATGTCAATAATTATTTTTAGGAGTATTGCTGGTTGTTTTGATGAAGTTCATGCTTCATATCAGGAATTACCAGAAGTTGCTGCACAAATCCGTAGAGGAGCAGCATTATGCAGGGACCAATTAACTGAAAGCACAAAAATGTTGAGAACGGTACGCTCATTTGTTGATAATAAAAACATTGTCATTTTTTGATATTATATTATAAAATTGATCAAATTAATTTATAATATTTTTCTTTTTTAGATTGATCAAACTGCAACGTCAGTTCTGGCTATGTTTAATGATCTCGAATTAGCTGTTGAAGAAGGTGAACCAAAGCTTGCAGCTGAATTATTTGGTATGGTAAAAGGATGGGTTATAAGTTTAAGGGAATCTGTATCAGCAACACAGATTGTTAACAGAGCATCTATGGAACAGGTACTATTATATCATATATTTTTGAGACACTTGAGTAGATCAACTAATCACTGAATATAATAATAATATAATTTTTTTTAATAATAATATAAATAATTTTTTTATTATGAATTATATTTATTTTAGATTCAACAAATAGTAGAGCAGTCTACATTAGGAATTATAAGCAGCAATTCTAAAAAGAAACCAACTAATTCCAATGGTGTTATTATGCCCAAACGACTCTTAGATGCTTTGTTTAGTAAACTTAATTTAACTGAAATGCCAATGATTGAAAATGGTAATAATGATGAAGTGTTAATAAACAGCAATGATGATGATAATATTGAATTAAATGCAGATCAAGTATTAGAATTATTTATGTCACTTTTTGGACAAACTCATAATAATCAACGAGGTATGAATTATAATTCAAATAATAATCTTTCAACTTCTGCTGTTGTATTAGAACATAAAGATTCAGAATCCATTTATTCCATTGATTCTGATACATCATATTATGTGGATTCGAATAATAATCTTAATCACAATAATAGTATTAATAGTAATAATAATGATGATAATGTTAATATGGTAATTGATAATAATAATGAAAGTAATACTAATAATTCCAGTCCAACACGACCTATTAATAATTCCAGACAAACTAATAATAAACGAACATCACCAGTAGATATTAGTAATATGAATAGCACAAGCACCGTATCTTTGCCTCATACAAATTCTAATTCGAGCAAATTGACTCCAAATAACAATAATACTAATATTAATACTAATAATAATACTAAGACCCCATCTTCTCCTGTAATTCATTCATTTGGCTCGTATGATATTGATATGACTGGTGTAACAAATGATAATAATTCTGGTAAATCAAAAAATATAATCAAACCAATTAATAACAATCAACCTTCCATTCCTTCGCGGGTAGTTCCAGTACCATTATTATTGACAAATAATATTACAGTGCCAACAACAAATAGTTCTGGGAAAGGTAATAATACTACTGCTCAAGATCTGACAGTACCTGGCTCACCAAGTACAGCCGCTACTGCCAAATTAGCAGAAGCATTGGATAAATTAAGACAGGTGAAATCTAATCTTTAATATCGGATTTATTTGGAATTATTTAGAAGTATTTCGAATAATTACTTCTTTAAATTAATTAAAATATAATAATATTTAAGGTTGATAAAATATTAGAAGAATTAAGTGTCTTTTGGGCGAATACTGAAGTTGTGCTTGATTTATTGACAAAGAAAGGTCAACATGTTGAACAGTTTATTGGATTTTCACAAAAACCGAAATTAATGGCACGTTTTAAAGAGCGTATGGAAGAATATAAGAGATTTTGGGAACGTGTTAGTATTTTATGTACTAATTATATATCAGGTGTAAAAGCTCAACAATTAAATCCTGAAACAAAACAAAGAATGTATGGATTTTTAGATAAATCAGTGCAACAATCAACTTATCCTAATTCTTCAAATCATACAAACACATCATATTTAGAAACTATGAAAGAAGATAGTTTTGAAGACTTGTTTAATGCTAATAAACCAGCGAATTATCATTGATTATTGATTATGAAATTGTTTTTATTGTAATTATAATTTAAAGATAATATAAATACGAGTGATGATTGAAATCCTGGAATTGAGTTGAGTAGCAAATCATATCAAGAAATCTAGACTAGGGAAATAAGATATAAAAATATGAAATAAGAGCCATTATTAAATATAATTCCTTCTGGTTTTCTTGTCCAACACGCTTGGCAAATGCTCATTTTCAAGATGACGTTCCAGTTTTTGGTCAAAAGCATTATTTCAGTTGTTGGACAAGCATATTGTTGAAGAGCATCATTTTGACTAGCCTTTTTTTCGACGTTTAAATTTATTGTTTGAAAGAACACTTTGTAATTTTCCTTTAGATTTTGTCAAGTAAGAAGGAAATCCGGCTATATTGACAGAACCACAATCTTCAAATTAATCTAACAAAATTTCATCAGAACTACATGTATGAATGGAATATTACTGAAGAAGTTATTACAGGAAAGGATTTTTGATCTCAAAGAAGTTTCCCATCTTTAATAACTTTAAAAACTTCTTTGTGTTTCCATTTATGGCTCTGATGCAATTACAGTAGACTAATTTAAAACTAATTCGATGATTGCGGATCCAAAGGAATTGTAACTTTTTGGCAGTATTTAATTTTCATTAATTAATTCATTTTCATTTTCAAAAGTATTTTATTTGTATATAGCAATTTTATTTAATAGCAAGACAATGATCATGGAATAAAATTAAAAATAGGAATAAAAAATATGCCTGCTGCAAAAAAAAGCTAATAGCAATAAGTTACCTATTCTATTCTATTCTAGATTTGTTTAATTTGCTCAGTCTACTATATTTCTCTCACCGTTCTGGTGAAAAGTTGATAATGTCTTTAGCCAAAAATGAATTTGAAACTAACTTAACTCCAGTTTTGAGGGAATTGTCACGTGGTTATCCGCTGGAGATGTTTCACGCATATACCGATAGAAATATAGATCAACTTACACTCTTGAATAAATTCCAGTGTAACATATGTCACGAAGTAATAAATGGCGCTGTTTTATGTAATAACAGTAAAATACCGCATGGTTTTTGCATATATTGCTTAAATAAGCATTATGAAACGAAAAATAGGAATTCTAATTCCAGGAATTGTCCAGTTTGCACACTTACCGCTAGTCATGATGAGTTGGTGTCAAATCCATATTTAGACAATCTAATCATTGACTATAAAATATATTGCTATACTAAATACGTGGATCAACAACAACATGAAAACGTAAACTGTTGTAGCTGGACTGGAAAACTGTTAGATTTGAGAAGTCATTTATTGACAGAATGCGATCAATCAATTTTTGATTGCGGTTTTCCAAACTGCAACTTTTCTGGTACACGCATAGCAGTGAAACATCATATGCGCGAATGTGAATTGAAACTAATTAGGTGCGAATATTGTGCGGATATTTTATTAGAATCATCCTTGCTTTCACATCATAGTTCGGTTTGTATGCAAATCCCAATGAAGTGTTCGAAACATCCTCAATGTGAGGAAATGGTGACGCGATTCACCATGGCAAAGCACTTAGATCAAGAATGCTTGTATCAGTCAATTGCCTGTTCGCTTTGTTGCGCTGGATTCTGTAAAGATTTGCATTGTTCCGGTATAGTTCAACGTATTACAAACAATCGCAACTTACAAAATCCAATATTTTTGGAAAATATTGCTCTCTATGCGCATGATTTAAACAGAATAGTCGATGATTCAAATAAAAAAATCGAAAAATTAACCAACGAACTGTCAATGGAAAAAGAAAAACATGCTACAATGATGATGCAATTCAGAAGAGAGTTTAGGTAATCAAATATTTATTATCATACACAGTAAATTCATTTCTATTTCATAATGATTTGCGTATCATTTTAGTAATCATTCGATACGAATAAAGTTTGGTTAATTCTTTTTAAGAATAGAATAATAAAATTATTTAAAAATTATTATGTTACTACAGTGACTATAAAAAAGAAATGAACGAAAAAATCCATACAATTGCAAAAATTGTTTTAGATAGAGCTATTCCTCAGGTAAACTATACAATAAATATAACTGTGAAATTATTCTTGATTTTAATTGCATTTTGTCTCATAGGATTCCATGGAAGATATGACAGTGCCTGGTGATGGAAATAACCATAATTATAATAATGATGAAGGTATTCAAAATGATCAGTTGAAAAATTATATGATATGTGGTTTTCATTCATCATCAACCGCAGCTGTCTTTGTGGATGATAACAACACAAGTCAACAGCCAAAATCAAACAGAAAAAAACGCAAGCAATCAAACATTGATTCACTTGAGATTGCGAATGAACAAGATATTAATGCCATTAAATATGATGTTTTGCATATAGGCGATAAAGATTGTCTATCGATTGATTTTGGGGGGCCATTCGAACATAATAATAATCAATATCTAATAAAAACAAAAAAAATAATTTCAAAAAATATCACAAATGAAAATGATTTTGATACTTTATCATTTGATACTTTCCGTGCCATTATTATCACGTCTCCCCCAAAGATTTCAAAGTCACAAATTCTGGGTGAAAAATTAGCAAATTATGTGTACAAAAAAGAAGGTGGTATTGTCATTATTGGAGGTGAATGTCAATTAAAACAGCATATTGTCAAGATTTTTGGTGATTTATTTGTGAGATTATTACCAATTCAACCAGGAAGTATAGATTCAAAATTGAATTTTAATAATCCTTGTGCAATTGAAGATGGCCCCCTTCTAGACGGTGTTGATTCTCTTGAACCCGGTTGTAGAATTTATGAATCGTCCAAATCGTACAAAGCAATCTCATGTTTAATGTCAGAGTATTGTCCGGAGCAAATCGTTAAATTAGTTCACAATTGTAAAGAGGGTGCAAATATTGAATATCCAATAGTTGCTGTAAGAATTGTTCCTGGGATAACTTCAACTCAATTCAAACCTGGAATGATTCTATCAATTGCAAGGGATTTTCGATTAGAGGAGTTAAAATCGAATAAAGAATCAGATAAATCCAATTTATTAAGAATTATTCGAAATGCTATTTTGTTCAATCCTCCAAATGTTTTGAATGGTGCAGCATTTGAAGGAACTGATTTTGTTGCAGAAGAAAATGTGAATTAAATGTGAAATTGAAATGTATGATACTAATGTTAAGGATTGGATTGTAGCGCTGTTGATTGTTGATTGATTGGTGGTTTGATTCTGAAAAATAGTTAACCGAATATAGAAATTTATTTTGATTTTAATTAAAAAGTCTATTATTTAATTCATATGTTTTAAGATTTCTAAATTCATTAAGTGATGATACAAAGGACTACCATTTTAAAGGATTATAATCCCTATTCATCTCAGCAATACGCAATACATACAGTAATTAGATAATTACTGTAGTAATAGTAATAACTTATTTTTATCTTAATGATAGGTAATATATTTGTTATTATTGAAAAAATGATAATTTATGAAAGTACTGCAACATTCAAGCAGGATCCTTCGCCGTAAGTTACTATCACACATCTCTATGGCAAATTTCTTTGATTTCTTATGAAATGACAGTTCTTTCATTTGCGCGATGAGCGATGAACAATACTTCTTATTTGAATACTTAAACATAAAATGAAACGACGATCATGATATGTTGTGCTACAGTAAATAGTAAATAAAATGAAAACTAGATCGTACTTACATGAAGTACGTATTTTTTACAAAAAGTACGCGTCAGCAAAAAGCAGCAACAAAGAAGGAGAAAAAAAGAAAATAAACTGCACAAGTTGCATCATAGCATATAAATTGGGCTTAAATACTGTAGGAAACACTGAATTTCAAACATTCGTATTTACTTCCTGCTCTAATTGTACTCTAGTTGAAAGAAAATTCAATATTATACAGTAAATATAAATAACTCTAAGTGTAATTGCTGATGTGCTGATGAAGACATTTATTCATCACATATTGTACAGATCCTTCATCTCAGTACAATTATAAAGTAGGGTTTTGTGCAATTGGGAAACATAGTAATATTACAAATTGCACCAAACTTCTAAAGAAACTTTTGGCACCTTCCCCAAAACGGTTTAAAATCTAACAATGGAAGAGAAACAAATAATAAATCAGATATCATCATCATTGGAATGTAATTTATGCCTAAATCTTCTATGTGAACCAATAACTATATCTTGTGGTCATACTTTTTGTCGCATCTGTTTAGTGAAATCTTTAAGACAAAGTAAGAAAAAATGCCCCTCTTGTCGAGAAGTATGTCATGTTTCAGCAGAAAATGCACCTGAAAATGTATTAATCAAATCGATTGCAATGACTATTAGTCCTCAAATGTATAATCAACGACTAGTCGAGACGGCAGCCGAGAAAGAATCGTGGACAACTTTATATCCAATGTTTTACTATAATGACACCCTTTTCCCTGGATCTTCTTTACATTTGCATTTATTTGAACCAAGGTATAGAATTATGATGAAGCGAGTTGTTGATTCTAGCAGATCATTTGCTTATGTCCCTAACTTCACAAATTATCATGCTAATCTTGGAGATATTATATTGATTGCTGTGATAAAAGAAGTTGAATTCATGGCAGATGGAAGATGTGTTTTAGAAGCAATATTATCTAAAAGACATAAAATTGTTGAGCATTATATTGAAGAAGGTACTTATGGACTACATTATTGTCGTGTTGAAGAATTTCACGATGAAGAAATTCCAACACCATCTTTGATTTATGGAAACGAATTGCATGCTGAAGCTGTGGTGTTAGCAAATACAATAATGGAAGGTTCTTCAAATCGATTAGCTATTGAGAGAAGGTACCACATATATTAAACTATATTAAAGTTGAATTGATCATTAATATTTTTTTATTAGGTGTGGTGCAATGCCAAATGATATTCAATCGTTTTCTTTGTGGCTAATTGGAATCACTCCATTAAGTGATGCTGAAAAATATGCATTATTTCAATCTAAACTTACTATTCAACGGTTGGAACGAGGAATCGATGGACTTAGAGTTTTGGTTACAAGAATGAATAGTAATGCAGCTTCAAGATTAGTATCACTTGGAACTTCCTTTGCTGCTACTAGCATGGCTGCTCTAAATCGAATAGCAGAAATAATTAATCGTCATCAAAGTATTGGTATTGAATCTAATAATAATGAGGTTAATAACCATAATAACAACAGTAATAATAGCCAAAATAATATCAGCAATATAAATGATGGTGATAGCTCAACTCGTGTTACACAAGTGAATGAAATAAATGTGGAAATAAATCGAAATACAGATTTATCTAGTAGAAGTTCTTTTATTATGGCTGATGATGAAAAAGTGGACGAAAATTAATAATTTCAATCAATGAAACGTAAATCTTACAAATTAAAGATAAAAGTCATGAGCTTATAATATAATTAATTAATTTCATCACCATATTTTCTTTTTATTTAACAAATTCTTATGATAATACAACATAATGATTGTTATTAGCTACTTTCGACCTTCTATATTTTCTTTTTACATAAATAATAATGATGTTCTTCATTTTGATTCTTCTATTTTACTTAGTTTATTGCTATATTATGTTGCAGTTACAGTTTTTATGTTAAGTATCATTTTTCAAAAAATTGAAATGACTTTTCTGAACAAATTATCGTCCATTCATTCAATATTATTTCTATATTTGAAATTCTTAATGAATACTGCTTCTAATAAATTGTACTAAATAATTTTGAAATACTTTTCTTTAAATTTTAAAAAAGTATAGGAATTGTGTTTCAGATTATTTTATGATTGGAATTTATGAGAATTCGCTTCATAATCATTTTGATCATCTTCTTCATTATCTTCTATTGATTCCTTCCATTTCTCCATCATATCTCCGAATTCTTCATGATCATATAATAATGACATGAAACAACCAACTGAACTCAAACTAACACAATTATTGAGACGATCCATATCATGTCCACCTTCTACTACACCCCATATCTCTAATTGAAATTCCTCTTCTATTCTTGATGCTTTGATCACTTCCTCTAAGGACAAAAACCTAAAAATACATTAGAACATATAAACGTATAAAGTATTATATTGATTTTAAACTTCAGATAAATGAAACAAATTCGTGGTGTATTAATCAATTAATTACTAAATAATTTTTGGTCTCACCTACACACATAAGCCAATCCTAAAACCAATGATTTGCACTCATAAGTGGCACTTTGTACTGCAGTTAAAGTATACGGATCCTATACAATTAATCAAGTAAATAATAACATAAAAATGAAATAATTATTAATTGTTTTTATTAATAATAGCATATCACGACATAATAAAACCCTCTTACCATATTACTCAGCAATGTTTTAACTTTATTGACAACTTCATGAGGATGCAATAGTTTCGTTGACATTGAATCAGTTGTTTCTAAATCAATCTCAAAAGTTCTATTCCACCATTTTATAACTGGCAAATAATTTTGTTTTTGTTTCATTAGAAGCAATCTATCCGTATCATTTGTGAAATATAAAGCAGAATCAGTTGCTAAATATCTCATACAATTGTCGATTGTTATATCAGGTCTTATTGATACTTGATCTATTGAAGTACTAATAAGTGTCATAAGTGGCATTGTCACTGGTTGAATTCCTTTCTTATAATCTGTTTGAGCATCCCACTCAGCTGCTATTGCAGTGGCAATGATTGGATTAGGTAAACTAAGAGGAAGTCGTCCTGGGGTCTTTAATACTTTTCCATCAAGTGTTATATTATACTGATTATGAAAATATAAATAAGATGAATTACATGAAATAGTGAATTCCATTACATGTAGCAGTAATCACTATGAAACAATTATTTGCTTAACATAATGTCGTTCACTACAATAATATAACATTTAGAATGCTGACCATTATTTATTTATTTTATCCTACTGCTTGTGTTTAAAATTAGGAGACATGGCTTTAAAGTTTATTAATACAACATTGAAGAATCATTTAATGGCTAAATACTTTAATGATGAAACATGTTCTTATTATTATTGACACCTTAATAAATATCATCAGAGTAAAGTATGGTTTTTCATGTGCATTCCTGGTCATTTTAGGAATGCACATAAAAAACTATACTTTACTATTGATGATATTTATAATAATAGTAAGAACATGTATTATCATTTTAAGAATCTCAGAGCATTTATGAGCGATTATAATGATATTAAAAAAAATATAAAACATATAAGGATAGGTTTTTAAATAGTTCTTAGTTGGCTTTTTAAGACAGATTATGCTAATAAACTTCAATTTGATAAATATCAACAAAAATTAGAAAATGTAATGAAAGATTCTGTTGCTAGTTTGGAATTCATTGCTGAAATGTATCTGGAGCAGATGTTAGAATACGAAACAATTAAAACAAAATTAAAAAGTGGATTGAAAAAAGGTATTTATAAAATTAAGGAATATAATGTATTAACTGAAACGGCAATAGCATCGATTTACCAATCTCTTATTCAAACCATAGATGAATACTGGAATAAGAGATTGGTATATTGATGCTTTTGCTATTTCAGATAAAACATTATACTCCTTAATTTTATAAATACCTTTTTTCAATCCACTTTTTAATTTTGTTTTGATTGTCTCATATTCTAACATCTGCTCCAGATACATTTCAGCAATAAATTCCAAACTAGCAACAGAATATTTCATTACATTTTCTATTTGCTAATTTTTGTTGATATTTATCAAATTGAAGTTTATTAGCATAATCTGTCTTAAAAAAACAACTAAGATCATATATATAAGTTCATATAATAATATGATATAGACGTAATAAATAATAATATCAAATGATTGCTATTTTCAAATTTCATTTTCTGAGCTAATTTATAAAAATGATCATTATTGCAATACCTGATTTGTTTCCTCAGACTGAGTTATTCCAACCAAATTATAAAACCTTTTTCTACCAGCAATGGTCTGGTGAATGTTAGCTATAGCAACAGCATTACGGCTTGATAAAGTGTCTGTTAATATTTTCTCCGTCTTTGAAAAAGAGTTATTTGTTAAATTAGTATAAAATTTGCTATTTATTTATAACAATACGTACCGTTTTATCTTTGCTAAAATCCTTAGACTTTCTATTATTAGATCTTTCAACCAAATCTCTCAGAGTATCACTGCTTCCCTGCAGGTAAATCAACAATTTAAATTCATGGATGGTTATGATAACCGAATTGGTCGGATATGATTCGATAGCAGTCAATTAATCTTCCATTGAAATTAACAGCTTACCTCAATTGCAGTATGTGAATCTCTGACGGTTGATAAGAAATGCTGCTTTGGAAGGTGAAAGATTTCCTTGAATATTTTGGATAATCTGACTGTTTTCATAGGTAATTATGATGCTATTGTATGATCACAAATTATTTTTGTTTTTGCGTTTTTGCAATGTTAAAAATTTGATACAAGTTGGAATATGGAAATACTCAAATCATTCCCAACAGTAGATATACTGTATGTTATTGTGTATCTTTTTCTTTTTTTGCAAATGTTTAGGATCGTATTACTATAGGAAATCAAGATTCCAAAAGTAGGATCAATTCGAAATGTACCAATAAGGTATATTATGTAAAGTTATAATGAAGTTACCACCGGTAATAAATAATAAATAAATGAATGAGTGAAATGAATAATAAGAGAAGGTCACGATGTGGTTGTAGTCCTCATATTCGGATATCTCAATCAACCCAACAAATATTACCGTATTATTATTTATTATTATTCCAGGTATTCTATTTAAAGTTATTATTATTTATTTATAAATTATTTATTATCAATCATTTAGCATAAATTCCTGTTTGTAACTTTGGAAAATGTTGCAAACTGTTGCTCGAAGGAGCGCATCAGCATTAACTCCTAAAATTGGTTTGAAAGATATTATAAATACTAGAATTGCTTCAAGAATGAACATTAATTACAATTTATCAGTCAAAAAGAATAATATTAACTCCATAATAAGGACTTATAGCTCAGTAGCAAATTGCAAAAATGTAAATTTACATAGAACTTTTTGTAGAACAATCCCAACTCGAGACTTTGCCGTGGTGAGTATTCAATTTTCTTAATTAACCAAAACCTTTTAATCACATTATAATTTAACCACATTCAGGTTGTAACTCCTGTTCCTATGCCTTCATTAAGTCCCACTATGACACACGGTACAATCGCATCATGGAAAGCAAAACCAGGTGATCAACTCCGTGCAGGGGATGTTCTTTGTGAAATTGAAACCGATAAAGCATCCGTAGGATTTGAGGTAAACTTAAACATACATGTACTTCTCAATTTATAGTGAAAGTATATTGACTAAATACTAAGTACTTTTGTGCATCCGTCTTGCTCGGTTCAAACTATTTAATAACTTGATTTAGTTTGCAATTATTATGTTGCATGTATTGGAAATGTGCACCTTAAGTAAACTACTGTTCCATTCCAGAAATCTTTTGTGTCCATATCACCTAGTCCTTGCCTATGATGATTCCTTCAATTTTCCATTCTCATGCATTTATTATTTCTTTTATGATAATTAGGTTCAGGATGATAGTGTTTTAGCGAAGATATTAGTTGAGCCTCACGGACCTGAATTGGCATGCGGTGAGCAAATTGCATTCACTGTTGAAGACATGGCAGCATATCAAGAATTCCTTACTTTAGATCCAGCTACTTACTCAACCCCATCAAAATCGTTGCCACCAGTTTCAAGTCCTGAGGTTAGCACTCCTGTAGCAGTCAAAGAAACGGTAGCAATTACTTATTGATGATTGTAAAATATGAGAGGCTAGGCTTTTGTATCATGTTTCAACAAGTTATAATATCGCAGTTAGCTAATGTTTAAATA
Source organism: Epipyxis sp. PR26KG (assembly GCA_015144975.1). Classification (NCBI taxonomy): domain Eukaryota; class Chrysophyceae; order Chromulinales; family Dinobryaceae; genus Epipyxis; species Epipyxis sp. PR26KG. Next base: position 16,931 of record VKHH01006539.1, read on the forward strand.
TATCTTTGGAATTGTTTCAATGCATGTAACGGCTTAAGCTGTACAGGGATTCTGAGAGACGTATCAATTGCTTCTTATTTCTATATTTTGCATTTTATTTATTGTTAGGCTTCCTTTGCGCCTGTTGCTGTAACTAATAATAAACCACAAAGATTTTCACCTGCTGCTCGGCATATGATTGAATCAAAGTCACTTGATACAAGTTCATTAGTGGGTACAGCAAAAGGCGGGTTAATAAGCAAAAGCGATGTTATTTTGTCAGTTAAATCTGGAGTAACTAAATCAAATCCTACTTCTGTTCAGCCTATTCTTAATAATAAACCTGTCAATGTTGCAACTCCTGTGACCACATCACCTCCTGTCGTCAATATGATTGTTGATAACACTCCAGTTAACTCTAAATATGTCGATGTTCCTAACTCAAACATGAGAAAAGTGATCGCAAAACGATTAACAGAATCTAAACAAACTGTTCCTCATTTTTACTCTTCTATCGAATGCGACATTGACGAGTTGATGAGCTTCCGAAAATCTCTTAAATCCGATTATAATGTGAATGTATCAGTCAATGACTTGGTCATAAAAGCTGCTGCTTTGGCACTTAGAGATGTTCCACAGGTAACTTTACACTAGACTGTGATGTGTTTTATATTCAAGTCCTGTCAAGCTACTGTTTATTTATGTGGATTATGTTTTGTTCAATTCATTAATTATGATTTTATTTTGTTAAAAATATTAAATATTAATGTTTTTGTTTTATTTCACCTGAAACAGGCCAATTTAAAATGGAATAAATCTACGAATAAAGTTCAAGAAATGAGTTCAAATAATTCTATTGATATTTCAGTGGCTGTGGCTACTCCTAATGGCCTCATAACTCCCATTGTCACCAAAGCTGATCAACGAGGATTGACTAATATCAGCAGTACAATCAAAGATTTAGCAGGTAGAGCCCGTGAAGGCAAGTTGAAACCAGAAGAGTATCAAGGAGGATCATTCTCAATATCCAATCTAGGTAATACTATTATGTAATATATGATATAATAATAATAACAATAATAATAATAATAACAATAATAATAACAATAATAATAATAAAAATAATAATAATAATAATAATAATAATAATAATA
>VKHH01006540.1:0-18063 GCA_015144975.1 Epipyxis sp. PR26KG
ATACCACATTTAAATTTTGATATTCCAGCCCAACCACATTTATTTATAATTCTATTTTGTTTAATTTCTGGTTCAATGATATTTCCTCTAAGTTTTGACATTATATAATTAATAAATATATTAATTTTATTAATTCATCATATGGTCTCATTCAATGACATCCCAAAATCCCAACCAAAGGTTCCTTTAGGAGATGGTATGTAAATATATAATGGTCCAATTATTTCGCATCCACTTCCTATTTTTCATCCGGTCATTAATTCCTTCTAGAAAATTTGGAAGTCAAAAACCATACAAAAATGAGTGATTTTTGACTTCCAAATTTTCTAGAAGGTTCATCAATTTATCAACATTTTGTCAACATTTTATTTTGTCCTAGGGTGGAATTTATCATATTGTGCCATTAATTGTTGCATCCCAAATTCATTGATGGTATTTTTCTAATGGTGGAATTCGTTGGCGTCCCTGTCTAAAACATTTCCTGACAGCGAGTGAAATATTTTTGACGAGTGATTGGCCAGACAGCGAGGCATGCGAAATATCCATTTCCGCGGCGCTAATTACTGACTTCTAATTTCGACGTTATTGCGAATTTTGATGTCGGTTAGATTTCGAAAACGTCATTATTCGATAACCTGAGTTAATTGCAACACTTCTCAGTTTGTTTCTTTATAGTTATTTTCGACGCTTTGCGTCTCGAATTACAATCGAACTTTAAAAAACAAACTTTTAAGAGCTCTAAAATTAACCCATCTAAAAATTATTTGTTGGATGAACAGATGAAAATTGTAATGTCTTTGCATAAAGTTATCTTTAAAACAGATATATAGTCCTTAAAATGGAATTAAATAGTTGCTTGGATGTGACCTTAACTTACCTTTAAAAAAAACACCCAAAAATCTTCGTCCGGACAAAAATCCAAAACTTGTCTCGGGAATCGTTATGTAATGGATTGTTTACAAGCATAATTTATATTGAACAAGCATCATGATATGCGAACCCGAAATGAGAAAATCCAATAGATTTTTAGTTCGTTTTATAATTTGTTTTATCACAACAATGCATTTAATTGAATGCTCAGGTATATACCATATACCATATACCAGTATATATGTAATATGTAACCAACCTTATCAATCAAATGCGCGCTATATCTGGAGTTGAACTTCTTTTGTACTGTAGTTGTAAATACTATACAGATAATACAGTAACATTTAAAACACAGCATACGAAAAAAATCTCTAATTTTTATTTTTATTTATTTATTTATTTTTATATGTAATGTAGGCGTTGAGGAACACTCGCTGTCAATAGCAGCAAATATTGTATCTCCAAAAAGTGTGAAAGAAATTTTTACTAAAGATACCAATTTCAAACTTTCAGATTTTAAAAAACCTCAAGTACCAACGCCAACTTCAATTCCATCCTTAAAATCAACCAAGATTCCATCAACTGTCCCGTCAAAGAGACCAAGATACATTCCAACAAATCCACCATTATCTTTACCTAGTAATAGGCCGTCATTTCGTCCAACAGCTGAACCCACATCAAGGCCATCGCTATCTCCAAATGCTCCAATATTAGACTGCTCTCTAAGCCAATGTGCATTTCTTAGAAATATTGATTTCAAAAACATCTCAAGAAAACAAGAATTGGATGGAGCTTCTGTTGTAAAAATAAAAGATTGTTTCACACTTTCATTTCAAATTCTTTTGTCAAAAATAACATATGAACCCAAACCTAGCTTTATTGTACCATATAACTTAATTGAAATACAATCAATCTCAAATGATTCAACTCTACTTTCTATTGGGCTTTCATCCTCTAATTTGAATACAGTTGTGATTTATAATTCTATTCCTGTCATAAAAAGTGGTCCCAGACTTGCACCAGTGAATGTTTGGTTGAATTATACTGTTCAAATAAAATAGAACATTTTAACTGCTCAATCTTCAAGTAAAGTCAAATGGTCAGATAAAGCATCACTAAATCGAGTCGTTCCGACTTCATTATATCGAATTATGATATCAAGTAGCAATTTTCCTAGTGCTAACGGACTTATTCGAAATATAATAGGTATTTTTATAATATTACCATCGTTATTAATTGAACGTTTAATGATAGAGAATATCATGTTAACATTTCATATTCTTCTCTAATACCTTGTTGAAATAATTATAGTGGAACCATTAAACGTTTATCCTTCTTCTGCACCAACGACAGTACCAAGTTCAATCCCTTCAAACAGCCCGTCGAATGAACCTACTTCAATTCCATCGATTAGCCCTTCAAGTAGCCCAACCTCAGTTCCATCGAGTGTTCCAACTTCAGTCCCATCGAATAGCCCTTCAAATATTCCAACATTTATCCCATCAGTAGCTCCAACTTCTTCACCGTCAACAAGCTATCCTACTATAAGTCCAACTAGTATTCCTTCCTCAATACCAACAGCTAGTCCCAGTCAAGCTCCTACTTCTAATCCATCTGTTACGCCTAGTCAAACTCCCTCGTTTATTCCAACTCAAGCTCCTTCGTTTGAACCAACACTTGTACCGACAAGTGTTCCAACTGCACGTCCATCTCAATGTCTATTTTCTGATAAAACTGTACGAGTTGTCGCGGGAGGTACAGTACAAGCAAAGAAATGAGTTTTAAATAATTTTAATCACATTTTAGCTTATCTTAATTTATTATTGTTATTATTATATTACTATTATTTTTAGTGAATGATGATTCTGGATATGCGGGTGATGACGTGGATGCATTAACAGCAACACTTTCACCTGATCAAGGCTTATTTCTAGATACATCGAATAATCTTTACATTTCAGAAGTTAATAATAATAGAATTCGAAAAGTAACTTATTCTAATCAAATTATTCATACTATTATTGGGACAGGTTCAACAGCACCTGATAATAATAATATTGATGCTTTGTCAGTGAATATCAATGGACCGAATAATTTATATGTTGTGACAAATGGTGATATTTATTTTGTAGAATATAATGGGAATAAGATTAGAAAAGTTGATTATGTGTCTAATATTGTTACTAATCTTGCTGGAGTTAGTAACCCTGGGTATACTGGATCATTAGCATTATATGCCACATTAACAAATCCATTCGGTGTATTCGTTGATATCACAGGTAAACTTATAGTATTATTTTTATTGTTATTTTTTATGTATATTTTTCCAAGAGTTTTATGAAGTCTTTTAAAAGAAAGTTTGTTTTTCAAAATTCGAGCCGAAATCGAAAATCGAACATATACGAGAACTGTGAGAAACAATGTTTTTAAAAACCATCATTTCGCCATGGTTGTCTATTATGATGTATTACGAGAAATAATCGAGAAAGCCCCCAAAATTGATATCCTCGTTATTATTATTCGAATTTTGATAGCCTGAATTACATAAATTCTCTCATTTTATTTTTTATTTCTTACATAACACTTCAGAATTATTATAACAATTTTTAAGAGCTTTAAAATTAATTGTTGATTATTAATTAATTATTTTATAATTATAAATAATAATAATTATTACTACACATTAATTCAAATAATAATATTATTATTAATTTTAGGTACAATTTATTTCAGTGATGTTTCTGGTATACGAGCGATTGATCCCATAAACTTAACTATTAGAACTATTTTTACAACTTCTTCAACATCTTCTGTGACCGAATTCTATGTGTCTTCATCACTAAATCAATTATCATATGTTGATGTTAGCTTAAATTTAATCAAATTATATGATTTTCAATCAAATTCTCATAAAATATTAGTTGGATTAATGGATAACGATAATTCTGTTGGTGGATATAATGGTAATAATTTGTATGGTAATAAAACTCAATTATCAGCACCATATGGATTAACAGAAGATGAAATTGGGAATATTTATTTCTCAGAAGTATTTGGAAATCGTGTGAGGAAATATGATATTATGACAGAGAAAGTGAGTGTTTTGATTGGAACTGGTGATGATTATGATGCCAATATAATTGATGGTATGGTTGGTACATCTGCTGATATTGGCAGTGGAAGATCAATAGCAGTTGATACTAATGGTGATATTTACTTTTCAACATTTTCTTCACCAAGAATTAGGAAAATAGCTTGTTGAATCCATGGAATAATAATAATAATAATAACAATAATAATAATAATAATAATAATAATAATAATAATAATAATAATAATAATAATAACAATAATAACAATAATAACAATAATAATAATAAAAATAACAATAACAATAATAACAATAATAATAATAACAATAACAATAATAATAATAACAATAATAATAATAACAATAATAATAACAATAATAATTATAAAATGTGTGATTATTATTATTGTTTGAATGGTTGTAGCGTGGTTGAATAAAACTATTTTTCTTCAAATTTATGTTTGAAATTAGTTGTTTGTAATAAGTTATAAGATAAAATGAATGAGTGAAAGAATGAACGAATGGATGACAATTATTGGAATAATATATAAATGATATTGAATCTGAAAAATGCTGTAGGAAGGAGTTATGAAGGTGCCTTAATATGATAAGAATTTTGGAAATGAGAAATTTGTAATCTATATTTTAGTGAAAAATATAATAAAAATCATACTATAATAGCACAACTCCTTCCTACTGCTAACAATATTATTCATATAATTAAGTTATATTTTATTCATTCATTTCATTCATATATTTTTTTTCACTTTTTTGATGCTTTATTTTTCTTATTCTGGTATTCTAATTTTGATTGTATTAGTATTACTATGATTTGTGTATTATTGAGTAATTTGATGGTTCAGACTATGATTATCAACATTAATATTATGAAAATAATTTTATTAATAATTTTGATTTTTATGATTTCATTCATTTCATTAAGAATTTTTGTATGTTTTCTTTTTCTTTTGGTTGCTGTTGCTATTGGTGGTAACATCCACTTTTAAGAGTAGTTCATTTCATAATTAAATTCTAGTTTTCAAACCGTACTGGTTCCCCCCCCCTATATTTTTATTCTTCAACAAACAGGATAAGCTAAATATTTTTCTAAATATATAATAATAATTGGTCAATGGTAAAGTATTATGATAATCAAGATGGGTAATTATGAAATAATCCATCTGAGTCACTTATCTTGCCACCACGACCTATGAAAGGCTTGATTAATGGATGTAAGTTTTGTCAGGACAGATTCATCCATTCTTTTATATATAAGTCAGGTGGCGAGATCACATAGTCACCTCATTTCAAACTATTTTATCTATGAATGGATAAAATATTACACTTGGTAATTATGAAATAAATTAATGTATTGTTATTAGATCATATTAAAACATGATGTGAACTAATCTGAAATAATGTATTGTTTTATTATTATTATTATTATTATTGGTTTAATAATATACGAGCATTTTGTAGACACATATTATATGTTTGAACTATAGTAACAAATTACAAACCATCCATAATTTTGTTTACTGAAATAATATACTGACACTATATTTTAATAGTTTTGTCAAAATAAATATTAGTATTTATCATAATAATAAAATCAATAAAAATCATAAATATTATTATTATTATCACAAAAATTTATTTTATTTAATTAAAAACTTTTAAGGATAGTAAATGGTATCAATGATAGTAACGTTGAACCTTAACGAAGGATTATTATTATTATTATTGTTATTATTATTATTCAAATAATAAGTATTATTTTAATTAACTCCAAAAGTTGCAAAGAAATCATCTCCAACTGGTGCATCAGCTACTTTTGTTTTATTTTTATTACTTCCATTCATACCATTAATCGATGTACTTGGTGATGGCTGACGAGTAGGTGTCGAGTTACCAGTCACAGTCATTCCATTTAAAGAATTTGCTGAATTAGTGGATGACAACTTCATAGATTTCACATTATTAGAAAGGGTTGTTTCATCATAATTCATAGCGGGTGGCTGGTTAAGATATAAATCATTGGCACCCTTACGGGTTGGGGGTGTAGGTAATGGTAATGGAGTACCAGTGCCAGTGGTAGAATTGATAATAGAGGATGAAGGTGAAGATGGTTCATCCAAATCATCCCATGAATCCCCTTTCGCTTTGTTTGGTTTCTTCTTACTACTTGACCCTGGAACTCTGTAACATAAATACATAACGGTAATTCATATTAACGTGCAAAATAAATATAATATAACGGTAATTATAAACATAATCAGCATAACGGTTATTATTAGCGTACAGCATAACAATATTATTTCTGTACAAATAAACACGATGCAACGGCAATAAAATAATAACGGTAATAAGCAGCGTTTTTTTTTAAAGCGAAGTAATATTAATGCTAAATAATAAATAATTACATACCGTTTACTGTTGGATGTTCCTCTTGCAGGAGAATCAGCAGCGATTCCAACACTAGTCGCTTTGGTCACTTCAACCTCATCAGGACGAGGGAATTTAAACTATTTAGGAAATTAATATAATATAATCAGAGCGATGATTTATCTCACACATAAACATTATTATATAATTGTATTCATTATTATTATTATTATTATTATTATTATAATTACTATAATTATAATTATTACTATTATTATTATTACTATAATTATTATTATTATTATTGTTATTGCGGCTCATGTTTACAAAAGCGAGATTTTATTATAATATTATGATATAACCTCATCTTCATCAGGTGGTTTAGTAATAATATTCACAATATCAACAGTTGCTACGGTTGCTCTATACAAAAAATAAGATTAATTAGGATAAAATACTATGATTCTGGTGACAATTATTCTTACTTATTCCAAAAATCAACTGCATTATTTGATAAGATAGACCATGTCTTCGCTACCTCTGTATTCTAAAAATAATCATAAATAATAACAAAAACAAAATTATTATTATTATTACAGTGATAACAATAATAACAATAATAATAGTAATGTAGCGTAAGAATACTAGGCGTTATTAATTAACAAATGAACATATTCACTCTGCTATGATGATGTATGGCACAAACGTTATATAACAAATAAAAATAACTTACTGCTTCTGGGCTGGTTACTTGAGCTAATGACTATACAATCCAATATAAAGTATAATAAAGTTAATAATATCATACATAATATTATCAATAAGGTAATAATTCTGAGATGATGTCATTATTTAAATAAACATTTTCGATTATTGCCGTTCAACAAATCATATAAAGCCGAAACCGCTCTTCTCAAAAACAATATTTTTTTAACAACTCGAAACTGATCCTTGAGGGAGGAGTAATAAGATAAAAATTAAAAATATTAATTGTATGATTTTTACCGATGATACAAATGATAATGCTTTATTGGAAACTTCAGCTAGTTGAGAAATATCTGGTATTACTCCACCGCTTGATTGGTTAGGATTGTAATTCGGATCAGAACCAATTCCCTATGATTTTATTAATAATTAATATACAAATAATATTAATATTACACTAATAATAATAATAATAATAATTTTACTATACTATAATTATTATTTTCGTTTATTTATGATATTAATTAATGAATAATTTCATATACCAATCCTATTTAATTTTATAACATATTAATAATTATTTTTTGATGGATTCTGTGATCATCTTGTTACCTGCATTTTCCCTCCTGAACTCAAACCAGAAGATGCACCAAACTTTTGTCTTAACCTTTCTTTTGCCTGTTATAATATATAATAATGTAAAGTAAGACAATTAATGACCTGTTCACTTGCCAAGAACATATCATTATCATTAATAATAATAATAATACCTGTTCTTGAAGTAATCTTTGCCGTGCAACATATTCTGCTTCAGTTTCTCCAGGTAAAGGGTCAGTTCCCTATCATAATTTTTCAAATAAAATTGTTTCAAATGATATTAAAATAATATTATAAAAAGTATGATGTATTTTTTTGATGATATGATCATACCTGTGCAACATGACGTGATTGACTACTAGAACTAGATGCAACAACTGGTAACTCGGTAGGTAACGGTCTTCCTTCCACTTCTGCTGATATTCTATTTGATTATAAATATATATAGTTGAAAATATATGATTTGAATATATGATTTGAAAACATATACATATACTCACCTATCACGATACAATAATGCAGCAGGCGAATTATATTTCTTTTCGATTTGCAAATCTTTTGGAACATTATATTGTTTCAGAAACTTTATACATTTGTCATTTCCACCAGCTCTCATCATATTTATCTAATAAATCAATAAAATTTATAAGCTTAGTGCTAAGCTAATATCTAAAATATAGGTATTTTTAAAATTAATTACCTGTTTATCACTCCAACTATCCATTGCCACTAAAATGATAAAATCAAACAAGAATTTAAGTGATTAAATATTACCTAGTTGATTGATACTATCAAAATGCTAAAATTTCCCATGTTACACAATCAAAGCTGATTGGTACATTCAAGAAAATTTGATTTCTGTAAACTGTACAAACCTGATCGAACAAAACTGATATGTACACCTAATCCACGATGCCGACCACTACAATCTAGACACATAAATACTCCGAACGATACAGAAGCCCACTGAGGATTTTTATTATCGCAATCACAACATACCTAATCAAATATATGCAGTATGCAGTTAAATTAGAGTTATTCACAGAATTCTTTATTAAAACTCACATTGTTGCCAGGCATCGCCCTTAGCTCTGCCTCAATTGATTTACTCAAACACAACGACATTTGATAAGAAGCAATTCAACTGAAATTTCGTGGATGATCACCAAGGTATTACAAGTTGTAATTGTTCCAAAGTTCCAAACTTTCAATATTATAATTAACTGATAGACGATAGGACGATATTATATCACCGGTAAATCCGTTGAAACGGCAAATAAAGTCCAAAAAACAACGTTGTCGTAAGAAAAACGTAAAACGTAAAAAGGTACTTTCAATAAATTACCGATGAGCATAAGTTAGTTAGTTGGCTCTCGAAAAATCAATACAGATTAAGAGTTGCTTTCTTACTATTTCACGAAACCCTCTTTTTAGTAATAACTCTTCAACCGTTTTGATTTTGTTGATTCTGATATTATATTACCTGTCTATAATATGATAATTGTGGTTCTGGAGAAAGTGCTAACAACTACTATGATCTGGGTTGGAGGGCAGTTTCCGTTTAGAGGGGGGCTATTAGCCTAGAGCCCACAAAACACAGCAAAAGAGAGGACAATGCTATAAACCCAAGATAAAAATAATATTTGTTGTTTTGTATCTGATTATCTACCACTGTAAACCCAAGATAAAAATAATATTTGTTGTTTTGTTTCTGATTATCTACCACTGTAGATCTAAGATTGTTTCTTAATTTTTTATGACAACGAATATTGATGGTATTTGGCAGCTTACGTTTTTCACAAACTTCTTTGGTTTTCGTTGTTCTTCAAAGTTAAAAGTATCTAAATATGGACTATACTGTTATTAGAATTGAATTTGTAATTTTCCATAACAATGAAAATATAGTTTATAAATGAGGAATGCTCACAAATTACTTATAGCACCTGTCAAGGTTTAAAAAAATCACATTGCAATGACTTCAATTTAATTTAAGTTACCGGATCCACAAACTTGATAATTAATTAGTTATCATAAAGAATTTCGCAGCATTTCCAAAAAAGAGTTCATAATCGTATTCTACAAATATTAAAAAAAACTTTTTTTAAATTTCATGAGGATTTTGAATGACCACCAACACATAATCTTTATCTGGGGCAATCATAATTTCGTGTTTCTTGGATCGGATTCGCAGAAATGCTAATTCATCGTTTTCATCGAGCGTTCTGACTACACCATTTGCTTTGAAAGCAAGTTGAGATACCAAAGCAGCATACTAAAGGAAAAATTATTAATTATGGTTTAAATTCAGTTAATAAATTTTATTTTGAAATAATCATTTCAGCTTCGCTCAATCATTAAAATATTTAGGTAGTATGTACCAAAATAAATAAAATATCAATTTATGTCCGATTGCATCTCACCAATATCTCTATATTATCGATAATAGAGACTCTTATAAATCGTGTCTAAATCTAAACCAAACATTGACTACATTCAATATAATATTCACAAAATTCAATTGATTGGCACAAAGGAGACTTGATGTCATCAAAATGGACTTGATGTAATTAAAATGTAGATATCGAACAAAAATACCTGTTCAGTGTCCTCAGGTGATAAATTTGATCTGATTGGAATACCTTCATTATTCATTATAAGAACACCTTTTACGCCTTTGTGTGATTGAATTCTCTTCAATGTTTCCTCAACTTCACTTGACATTTGCGAATATTAGTAAGTGTAGATGAAAATCGATGATAATGAAAAATGAAATATATATGGAAAGTACCTCAATAGCTCAACAGTTCAAGGATTTTGTACAACTGAGGACAACCATAAAACCGTTTCATCAATTAATCAACTTAGTAAAAAATGAAAAAAATTCTACTGAAACATTTATTTAAAATTGTACTATAGATGATAACAAAGATAAACATTATAGTTTTCATATCAAAAACTAATCAGATAGATGGTATAGCGTGTCAATTGACTGCAAAAATTAACTGCATACTCACATTTTGTCGGAATATTAAATATTTTATTTATTTTCCATGATTCAAATAATTAATTTGAAATCACTGGTTGTGAGATATATCATTTAGTTACTTCTGTTTTTGATACAAACTTAGTATAGTAGTATTAACAATTTTCTTTCATTTGAATTCTGCTGAATCATAATTATAATCAATTCATTTTTAAATTCTACTTAACCCAATTCATATTCTTAATCAAATCAATCAACTATTATCAATCATGTTACCTTGATATAATAATGAAGAAAAAGTATAAAATATTCTACAAAAGTAAATATTTTTAATAGTTAAAAATCTCAAAATTAATGATAGGTTTAAGAATAATATCCACAAAACACTTCCTAAAATAATATCATAGAAAAAGTTATTAGTTCATCAACCTAATCATCATTCATTCATTCTTTCATTCATACAATCTGATGTTAATACAATTATTATTTCCAGAAAATATCCTCATTCCAAATCAAATCCAAACCCAAGAATTATTTTCGGAACATATTTACAATATTATATACAAAAATCACAATACATGAACAAATTAGATAAAATAATAAATAATACTTCATCTGTCCCATAATATTCCCTTTTGTGACAGACCAGTTTTTTTCTCTTAGACGAATAAATTATTCATTTTATTCACAAAATATTTTGTTCGACTACATGATAGTCTTTGGTTTTTCTATTAAAGGAGATCCATGAAACAGAACAGAGGAAATGTTATATTTTATAAAACAAAATTAACATAATAAATAATAATAATATATAAATAATAATTCATTATTCCACCTTCATCATCACCAAAATATAATATATTGCTTATCAAGTGTTTTTTTTAAAGACTTTACACAAGTAAGACAAAACTTTTGGCTAATGTGGAAGTGAGAAAATATTAATAATATGCGATGAGTCGCTTATGATTCATAACAATAATACTAATCTTTGAGACACAAAAGTTAACGGAGTAGGGGTGGGGATGTGATAAATAGAACATTAGAATATACATTTTCAAAACCTTCCTTTTACATTCTTAAACTTATTATTAAATAAAATATTTTGAGGTATTTCACCCCAGGTTTACATGGTTCAACAGGACAATAAGTTTCAAAAACTGAAAAGATGTTAATAATAATCAATACTCTGAGCTGGTATTGATTCTAACCATTCATAACATCTCTATATGATAGCTTGCTCTTATATAATAATCTTATATTATTACTTTTATTATTATTGTTATTATTATTGTAATTATTATCATCATAATAATTACTTAGAGATGTTGCAAGTGTAGCATTTTCTAATGTTGAAAAATGAGGACCATATTTACTAGCATTTGTTACTTTGCTTCTATTTTCTATTTCAGTTAAACTATTTCTAAATTTTCGACCATAACTTGATTGACTCTATAATACATTTTTATAATCAATTATTACATACATATATTATAAATTTAGCAACTTGTAAAAACATAAATAATAATTTTTAATATTATTAAATAAAAATATAGTACATACATACATTCATTATAAAATAGAGATAATAATATTAATAACAATGATTTTATAATAATATTATATAAAATGGTTATTAGTACTTACTGTTGATGGTCTTGAACTTAAATTTTGTTCATTCACACGTAATCTATTTTTAAAATAAACATTATAAAAAAAAAAAAAATATTTATATATTTATAACAATAAATATTGTATATTATACATTATTATAAATCAACAAGAGAAATTATTTTTGATTATTATTATCATTATTATTTAAAAAGATAATTGCAATTTGTGTATTTTCGTTCAAACTCATTAGCCCTACAATACAGAACATAATGATAAGGCAAATATCATAATAATTTTGACCTGAAAAGTGTCTGGGAACTTTGTTCACTTGTTGATAAGCTATACTCATCAGTCATAATTATATTTGAACGTGTTGGCAAGTTAGGAAGTCGACTGAAACTTGAAAATAAAATAAAAAATAAAAATAATAACAAAAAATATTATAAATTAAGCAGCTTGATTTAAAAAAATGTTTTTGCATGTATCTTAAAACAATAATAATAAAACAATAATAATACCTAAGTTTTTTTGATGTGCTTATTTTACGATCACTGGTATCATTGGTTGATAGTATCGCAGGGGCAGTAACAGGTCTTGAAATGTTGATTTGTTGTTTCATACAATTCTCTAAAGTTGTTGGAAAATTCTCTTGACGATTATGTTCATTCGTATTTGTGGCATCACTACCATTAGAATTCCTGGAAAATTACAAAAATATAATTATTAATGAATAAATGAAAAATGAATGGATGAATAAGGATGAATGAATGATGCATAGAGAATTGATAAATTTTGGGTCAAAAAATATATTAGCAAAGAATAATAATAATAATAAGATCAAATTAATACTCTTATTCTTATTTATTATATGGACCATTTATTTGAAATCTTACTTCAATGTGGCCAAAAACCCATATCTATACAATTATTATAAAAGGCTTGTAACTATTGCCACAACTTTTGGATTGAATTATATATATAATATAATATAATACATGATGATTACCTAGTGGTAGTAACAGTACTGGTACCAGTATGGTCACTTCCTCTTCGTACCACTGATCTCAACAACTTCCCATCATTACATAATTGATGATTAACCAATGGAATAGCATTTTTAGCTTCTAATTTCGCTTTTAACTTTTGATTCAATTGACTATTTGGTTGGGGAGGGTATTTTAATGTAATACTACCAACCCTAATAAAACTTAGAGGACCCCCTGCTGGAGTGTTAGGAATCACTTCTAATAAATCTTCATCTCCTATAATTAATGAACGGATGAAAGATGAGAATATATGATAATATTGCAAGATATATTATCATAAATAAGCACACAGTATTATCATAATAATTATAATTATAGCCCATCAAATTGTCATAAAATTAAAAAATAAAATAATAATCTTGAACATTATGATTTTTTGGAACTGCAATTAGTTAACCGGCTGTTTCCAGAAAACTAATATGAGCAATTGTATAAAAAATATTGAATAAATCGCTTAATTGCATCTCATTGGTAATAAAATAAATTACCTAAGTAATTATAAGAGAGATCTGCGGCTGTTTTCATAGTATTCTCCACTACTGGTAACCCATTTTCAACATCAAATTTAGAATCAATTAAATGAAGAAATTCTAATTTGTCAACTACAATTAGAATTGATCTAAAATAATACAAAATAATCGATTTAACAATAATAGCAATAACAATATTATTATTATTGTCATTATTGTTATTGTTATTATTAGTACTATTATTATGAATTCATAATTACCTAGTTAATGCTTTAGCAGTTGTAGTTCTTGCAGAATTATTCAAAATTGATACTTCACCAAAATAATCCCCTTGTCTATAATAAATACATTAACTAATTATTAATATAGTAATACTTCTTTCAATTTATCTAACTTACTTGGTTAATGTTCGAAGAGAAACCGGCTTCTGCTTCTGAACAGATCGAACTATTTTATTTTTACCATCAGTTGGCCAACTATAATATCAAAACAAATGAAAAAAATAAATGAAAATAATTATGTAAAATGATTATTTTTAAAAATGGAATACGTGAATTATACATTATACATTATACATTATAATTCAAGTGTATTACCTATTCTTTCCGATGAATACAACTGTTTTGTATATTTCAACGGAACCATCAACAAGCACATATAAATTATCCGGAGGATCACCCTGTAATAATAATAAAATATTATAAAATAAAATAATGACCAAATATTTTTAATTGTATTATAATTATGAATTACTTGATTAAAAATGATTTCATCTTTTTCACAAGTTTTTCGTGAACAACTTGTTAATAATTTGCTTATTTTTTTCCGATTCCATTTTAAAAATAATGGACATAATTTTAGTGCTTGTTGACTCTCTTTACGTTCGATATCATGCATATTTCGAACGAAATAATCAAAATCTTCTTTAGCAAGTTTCAAAACATGTGTTGCAACAGTAGCAATGATAGTAGCTGTTCGTAAATCATTTCCTTGTGTTAAAGCAACTTCACCAAAACTTTTCCCATTTGCTAATTGAGCAACAACTCCAATCCCATTTTTATGAACACTTGTGATGCCTGATATGATAATATACATAGTAGAACCAATTTCACCTTTTTCGAATAATGGAAACATATTAATATGAATAAAAAGAAACAAAATAATAATTATAAAAAGTTAACCTTCTGTAATGATGGATTGACCAGCTTCAAAATACTCATAACGAAAAGCTTGCAGCATCGCTCCACATATTTTTACACCCAAATCTGCCGCAATTTTCCAAACTGATATTAACCACTTTACAGCAACTGAAACTTGATCAGCTGTGCGTTGATTGTGAGGCAGTTTGAATATATCGCTCATATTAGATGAAGAAATGGTGAGACCTTTCGAACATTTCCACTCTGGTCTTGATAATATTGAATTTGGAAATACCAAAGATGATGTATATTCATAACTGTGATTGATTTCTGACGATGAAGATGAAGATGAAAATGTCTCATCATTTTCTCTTGGAGTTCTTGGAGAATATATACTATGCACTAAATCGTCGTTTCCAACTGATGGGACATAAATAAGAAGTTTCTTCATTGCATCGGATGTAAAGGAGTTTTTTCTAAGTGCAGAAACCGAATATTGCAATCCAGAACTTGACAAAAATAAATCGTCAGTATCATCCTCATTTTCGCTGCTTTTATTACTTCCAGATATATTGTGAACTCTCATTAAATTGAATGTAAATTAAAAGGGGAAATTTATGGATGTGGTAAGTTCTTCTAAAATGCTGCAATGTGAGTTAACAACCTAATCGAAATGCAATCATTCTGATGCAAGTTACAAGTAACTATCATCCATATTGACATTTCCAGTCTTATTATTGTCTAGTTATAAATGGTTGCAACTCCATGCAATGACAACAACGTTGTACATAAATATATCTCATTTTCAGCACTACTTCGTACTACTACCCTAAACTACCTCAACTACTGAAAAAAAGAACACACAGCAGCAAAACCGTCGCCGTGGTATTTGATCAACGGACAAAAAATAATTTTTGGCTTTTCGTATTTTGAATCGTCGTAAAATTTATTATTCGTTCCTCTGTACTGTATGTGTTGTGATATTATTTTACTCATAAGTATTTGCAGTAACAATACTGTATGAACAATTCATCGTTGAATACAATAGATAATCAACTAATCAACTAACAACTAACCATGTCTTCTTCACCGACAAGCCCACCACACATGCTCCACTGGTAAATACATATTTGATGGAATCCTTTGGTATTATTGTTGCTGTTTTAGCCACTATTCCAGTAAGTTAAACTACTATTTCTGATAGTTTTACAATAGTTATACAGTTATACAGTAATGTGTTAAGCGTTTACAATTATTTAACAATAACAATATTGAACTATTTACTTACTGTAACTTTGTTGTTTGGATATTCGATAGGTTATCATCGGTTTAGTTGATCGAATTGGATGGTTTTCTAGTATTCGAAATGCGATATCTCAGCATACCAAAAATAGTTTGGCTTTAAATCAAAATCAGTTAGCATCAATTCAATACAAAGAATATTTACTTCATACCATTGTATACACCGGTATTTCTCCTTGGATTTATGAATTTGGAGTTTGCTTTTTTCCATCGGGAGCGCTTGAAGACTTATTTCGTCTAGTAGCCAATCATCATGCATTGTTCTCAATGATCCTTGCGGATGACGAACATCCAAATTCTAGAATTAAAAGAAGATTTCTATTTTTTGCTACTTCTTGCTTTTCATATTGTTTAAGTGCTTTCTTTGCTCCGATTAATGGTATTGCATCAGTGCTGGTCAGCTTATTTATTATTAGTCCTATTCAATTAGTTATCAACAAATTATTTTTCACTCTTGCAGTATGTCCATGCAATGCTTTCATTGAAAATGAGAATTCTTGTGTGATAATAGCGGTAAAAAATGCTGGCTTATTTTTTGCTATTATTGGGACTATTGTTGGAGTAGCTTTCATATACTTTGCATTGCTTGGACTTAATATAAATTATGAAAATCCATCTAAACAAGGACTAATTATTTTACGCTCATTTATTATTGATGTGTTGGTTGTATCTTCAGTTCAAGACTTATTATTACAATTAAGATACTTTGTTAAACCTCCATCATGTCTTCCGAAAACATTGTGTGGAATACATTTGATCGGTAGATGGTATTATGAACGAACAGAAAGTACTATTGGTTTGGAAAAGAACTTACCATTAAAAGCTCAGTCTGAACATTATCCAATAACAACAAAACAAGAAGACACTCACACAGACATAGAATCATCTGAAGGTGGTAGATGCAGTGACGGCTCACTTCCTTCAATTGAATTATGCTATCCAACTCCAACAGCATAAAGTTATGAATTTAACCCAATAATTTCACTTCTATTGTGCGTGTATTATATGACAGTTGTACCTCTTACTAATTAAATTCAGCGATATTCGAACTGCTCTCATTGTATAAAGATTTTTTTTCAAATCATAATTGTATTTTTTCCCTAAACTTATATTTCCCTTTAAAACTTTCACATAAAATATTTTCACATTCATGTATTTATTAATTTATTTTGTATTTTATTGAACGATACCGGATACATTTATATTATATTCGTATCTTGTTATATAATACTGAGAACTATGTCATTATTATTATATTTGATTCTTGAAGCATTGTAATTTTAAGTGTAATTTAGTGATATAAAAACACAACTAATTTGGGCAATTATAGAACTGTAGAACGCAATTATATTTATAAATTAGAACAGATAAAAGTGTGCATTTAGAACACAAAATAAGTTAAAATTAAATAAATAATTAATAATAAATGGGTTCCATTATCACTCTTCGTTGGTTGTATAGATGTTTGTCGATATGTTGTATGATAGTTGGAAATAAATAATTCTACTTTATATCACTTAACATCATAAATTTCAAGAGACTATTATGAAACTTAAAGGAAAAGTTGTCTATAGAACTAATTTATATTTGACTTATAATGTTTAATAAAATGAAATGGATTGTGGTGAAATGATTACTTTTACAAAGTTTAAAATGAAGAAAATTACATAAATCATCATAGCTCTACTATATATTAATGCATATATTATATATCCGATGTATGCAAATAATCAAAAGTTGAATTCAAGTATAGAATTGCAAATATGGAAATACGGTACTTTTATGGCGGCGCCCACTATAGGGCTCTCGAGGTATGTTATGAAGACGAATACGTTTAAGTATAAGGTTTAGTTAATATTACAAG
>VKHH01006541.1:0-18050 GCA_015144975.1 Epipyxis sp. PR26KG
CATAAAGTAGACAATCTGATACTTTTCTGTTAGCTGAAGAGTTTTGTTACCGTACTGATTTTTAATAAATCCAAGACCGTGGAGGTCTGTGAAGAGATGCAGTCAAACAGCACGGAACGCTGGAGCGGGATGCAAAATGTATTAAGAAGTTATGCGGTATGGTATTCAAACTAGGATTACTGAGGGAGAAACAGTAGCGATTGAAAAGGACCTGATTTGTATTGTAAAGACAATACAAAAAAAGAGAGATAGTGAGTTAGAATAATTGAATCTGTCTATATTACTTTCACTTTACATTATGCAAATAATAATAATATTGTAAATAGGTGATGCAGTAACCAGAATGGAACAGCAAGAGGCAGCTACCTCAAAAGCTATGAAAAAGGACGGCGTAGTAAGAGCAATGAATAAAGTTGGCCGTCGTGGTCATTCAGGATGATGATGAAGAACGGGAAGATGATGATAAATATGAAGATGGTGATGATCATAAGAAGAAAACTCGCGTCCGCCATAGAAAAACAAATCGCGAAAGAGATGATGCGGATGATAAGAATATACGCGATAAGAAGAGTAAACGATTTGATAGTAGTAGCGATGATGAAGACGGGAATAACGAGTTTGGGACCATTGCAAAAGTTATGAGAAAATTTTTTCCGACAAGCGCTCCACCACCCACCGCAAGTGTGGAAAATAATTCTAGCGACGCGATCAATCAAGAAATTGAGAAACTTCGTCTTGAAAAAGAGATTTTAGTTTTACAATTACAGTTACAAATAATAATAATTGCGCAAACAACAATAGTAGTTGTTAGGAATGGAAGAAACTTGAAATAATATATATAATTCACTTTCAGCATGCTTTTTCAAATTGTAACATCAATTTAGCTGAACAATATGATATATATTATTTCAAGTTTCTTCCATTTTTTACATTCCTAACAACTACTATTATTGTTTGCGCAATTATTTTTTTTGTAACTGTAATTGTAAAACTAAAATCTCTTTTTCAAGACAAGTTTCTCAATTTCTTGATTGATCGCGTCGCTAGAATTATTTTCTACACTTGCGGTGGGTGGTGGAGCGCTTGTCGGAAAAAAAATTCTCATAACTTTTGCAATGGTCCCAAACTCGTTATTCCCGTCTTCATCATCGCTACTACTATCAAATCGTTTACTCTTCTTATTGTTTCCTAACAATATATGGATCCTTATATATTTTGATTGCAGCTTAACTTCTAACATCAATTTTAACTTCTAATGTATGGACCATGAAGCGCCTACTTGTATTCGATGCACGATAACTATTTTATTTGTAAGGAATGAGTAATGTTGTTGCTTCTTATCAATTACCTAACGTATTTAAATAAAAATGCTTAAGGATATTACAACAAGATTAATTTAAATAATAATGTAAATTAAATATTCAAAAACTGTAATTTACAAAATACGAAGATGTAACTGATAGTTACGTTGGACAAACATTCCAATAGAATGATTATATAGGTATAAGTAATGCCGTACCTTTTTTGATAGCTCCCATTAGAACATAATGTATAAGCTGCAATCAAATCCAGCAGACGGAGGCAGTTTTTTTTTATTGTTTTAATTTTTTTAGTTTTCTAGCTACCTATTTCAGCATATATTCCTTGTTTTTCTTATTATGTTGATGTCCAGCTGTTTTGTGCAGTGCCAATTGTATGGTGTTTAATATTTTGACAAGGATGATTTTCAATGAA
The DNA here is from genome assembly GCA_015144975.1 of Epipyxis sp. PR26KG. Lineage (NCBI taxonomy): Eukaryota > Chrysophyceae > Chromulinales > Dinobryaceae > Epipyxis > Epipyxis sp. PR26KG. The sequence goes on from VKHH01006541.1 coordinate 1,735, forward strand.
AATGATTCCGTAATCAGTGTACTTGAGGATTTCACATAATATGTTAAGTTATTTTTTATTATTTGATTTTATGCTACGATATCAATGACTTGATTACAATTTATTACAGCAGCTTTGTGGATTATTTGGCATATTAAGCATCACATTCATTTTATAAAATCGGGAAAACATAAATTTTCATGCACATCAAAGATTTGATTACTATTTATTACAGTAATTTTGTTGTAGTATATGAGAATTAAAATTAAAATATAATAATGCATATGAATAATAATACTGGTATCTTATATAGACAAAGAATAATGAGAAATTAAGCATCATGTCAATTAGATTAGACACATAACGGGGACTTGTTGCTGTTGTGTTAATTGGTTGTATTTTACAAGTACACTTTCTCCAAAATCATGTGACAAAGATATATTAATACATACTACACCAATTCGCTGACAGCTGTATTCTCGACTCCGACTCAATTGATGCAACAGTTAACATGCATTGATTCAATGCTCAATTATATACTCATCAAGATAATTATTCATGTATTTAACAGAACTCCAATCGAAATTTCCCTCCGCAATTTGTTCCTTAACTTTCTCCATCTCTCTTTCTTGATCAAAGTTGCGATTAGCTGCGATGATTGGATTTTTTTGAATAAAAACAAAGTCAGCCATATACATCAATCGTAAAGTTCCTGTCAAAACAGTGTAATCATTTTCACAAAGATTGTTAAATTTGTTCTCAACTTCATCATAAAGACAGGTGTTTGCCAAATATGGAGCATATTTAAAGTATCTCAATATATTTATGCTCGGATGACAGTTACTTACGAACTCAAAGTTGGGAGACAATTCAGCTATTGTTTCTAATATTACTTCGTCAGCATCAATTATGCCATTGAAGTTGTCAGCCAAGGTGGTCTTACCAGAACCAGGAGTTGCGTAAATTATTTGGCCTTGATATTTTCTGCGTATCATGCTCGATGATAATATAATAAAAATAATAAAATAATAAAAATTAAAAGAAGGAGAGAAGGAGGAGTGGTGGGCTTTAGCGGCGGGGGGGGGATAGCGTCGATGATCTAGAATAATATAATAATAGAATAATAATAAAAATACCAATTCCTGGAATTGCATCTATAATTTATTGAATTCATAACTAATTACTTACTATACGGTATACAGAGTATCTTCTGAAGTATATATGCAACGCGATGACAGTGGGCATTGTTATTGCTCAATGCTTGTGAATCCTGATCCTTATTTTTCAATGGAATCACTGTTGCACAAAAAACGAGGAAGGGATTCTAACTTCTTTGTTGATGAAGCAGAATATATTAAGAATAAAAGAATACTGCAAGAATCATTGGAGCAACTTCGTATCACACCAGATACTCCTCCAAATACTCCATGCACCCAAAACAATCGAATTATAAATAATAATTTCAATATCAACCTGGAATCGAATATTGTAAATGATGATTCTGCAATATATGAAGGAAATCAAGTCGAATCAAACGAAGAATTTATTTCAGTTTTGAAAGGTGGAAGGAGAAAATATCTGAGAAAGGTGGACTATTTGGTTGATGAGTTGATAAGAAAATCTCATCGAAATCAGAATTTCAACAGTTCAACTAATGATGAGAGTCAAACATGGATTCCGAATTCCATAGGTCCTCAACCAGGGACGGATAATAATTTAATAAGCAACAAGAATTGGCCAATTCAATTTTTCGAAAATGCGATAAAATTATTGAAAAATAACAAAACTATTGACGATCCAACTTTTTCAAACTCGAAAATGATTGTTAGTAATCCTTCTAATGCCGAAATGTGCACAGACCTCGTAGCAAGTTCTGGTTTTCCTATATCATTACCTACTAACTGTCGCATACTATTTGATGAGACATCTGGTGTTGGCTTAATTGAAGAATATAATACTCAACCTCGTCATTCCGGATATGTTACACACAATGATTGGGGTATCGAAGAGATTCAACAACCAGTTAGTTATTCATCAGCAAATATTTATCCAAATAATTCTTTTTCTTACGATAATAGTAATAATAGTTATTATGAAAATATAAATAATTATAATACAAATCCAATAATGAACACCGTTAATGTCGATAATTCTGCTCCAATGGAAATGGATCAAACTAATTATATAGCAACTAGTACACCTCTTGTGAATAATTCACATATCAATCAATCTATTTTCACATCATATAATTCACAGAAACAATCTTCAGTTTCTGTATCAACAGCGTCATCCTTCTCACCTGATTCCATGGGATCAGACACAACCATGAATGAAGATGATTATGAAATTATAGTGAATGGATAATCATAAGGATAAATATAATTATAATCATAATAAATATAGTTGCTATTGAAAATATAATATTTTTCAATTATTTAAGTTATTATAAATGATAAAAATTATTAATCACTGTTTATTTTTTGTTTTTAGTTGTGTGCTGCATGATCATTGTTGCGTTGCATCTCAATCAGATGCCATCGTTAATTAATTAATTGATTATTGAATTCATCATAATAATTATCTCTTGATCATTTAATTAACATTAGCATAATTTATCATATATTTATACAATAAACTAGCAATAATTACAGGAAGCATTTCATCAACCGTTACCAAAATATATTATTATTATAGAAAGCAATATCAGAATAGCAACATGGCTTATAGCTTACATAACTCAAGAGATAATATCAGTATCAGTATTATTTTCTAAAATTCTGTTTTTTCTTTTACTATTATATTTACATCAATCACATAACATATTATAAAAATTAATAAAAAATTATAGATTTTCATGTTCTTTCAAAACTGAACTTGGAGGAGCAGAAGGGATAACAGATACAGCAATAGGGTTAACTGTTGTGATAGAATTAGTTCCATCTGATCCATGCATGGCGCTTACTGTTGTTGAAGTAGAAACCCCTGACACAACTTCACTTGTAGTATTTTGAGTAACATTATTTTTAATTGTACGATCATAATAATCTAAAGATTTTTTATGAATCGAAATTATAAATAAAACAAGTCCAACACATAAAGCCATTGTAAATAATACCACAGCTATAACAATACCAGCAATAGCACCTTTGCTTAATTTTGCCTTCGTTGCTGGTGCATTAGTTGGTGAAGAAGTTGGACTATTATCAACTGAAAATGTCCCAACGTTGACAGATGATGCATTAGCTGCTGATAATTGTTGCACACCTGAAGCGATGAGTAGTTGTGAAAAAGCACCGGAATCAACAGCAGTAGTTAATTTTGTACTTAAAGCATTATATAAACTTGTTGCTGAAGAATAAGATGTGCTTGAGAGTGGGATGGATGTTAATGTAGTTGCAACTCCAGAACCTGAAGTTGTTGTCAATAAGAACATCTCAGATGTGAGGCGTCTGGAGGAAGGTGTATAACTCTGAAATGTGACATAATTTAATAATATTTGCATCGAAACAGCTGTAGCATTTATAATTGCGAATTGACTTGCAGCAGTCAAACCAGCAGATGAAGAACTGATGTCATTAAGTGTAATAGAAGAAGTGAACACAACTATAGTACTTGAAACAGGTGATAAAGTTGGTGTATTCGTTGGGATTTTTGAAGGGGTACCAGCAGCACATGTCACAAAAGCATAGGAATCCGGCGGCAAACCACCATCGTCATCATTAAGAGATGTTACTTGCTTATTATCTATTTGTTCTTGAACTTGCTCTATCGCTGCAATTGATAAAACTTTCATCGAATTAATATGAAAATTATTTCCAGTTTCTTTCATCAAATCATCCGACATTTCTGTGGAATATAAGTTTAATTTTGAGAAATATAATGAAGCAGCTTGAAGAAAGAGTTCATTATTCTCAATATCTTTCCCTTGTGGTCTACTTCTCATTTGATAACTTTCTTTTTTCTGTTGATTTAGACTTGATAATGGAAAACATATTGGAGGGATAGAATATGATTTTTTTGAAACTGAACACATTTTATCAGTATATTGAGAAAAAACAACAGATCCACCACCTAAAATCAAAGGAAATTATTTTAAAAAATATTATATATTATATTTAAAAACTCAAAAATGATACGATACGCTATGATACGATTCGTAAAAAGTATTCTCGTTATAAAAAAATTAAATTATAATAAAAATTCATTATTATTATAACCATTCTGATTGAAATATCATGTATTTGATAGTAACTTACTAGGACATGATAATGCAAAAGAACCATTCAGTTGAAAGCCGAAATTTTCCAGACCAGCACCAGCAAAGCATTGACCATAAGCAAAGGAAACAAAAAATCCTGGTTGATTAAAACATAAATCTACACCTTCTCCGAAATATAATCTAAAACAAATATTGATGAGTGAATGAATAAATGAGTGAACATGGGATAAATGACAGTTTATTAGATAAAATGCCAGCAGTAAATCAATGCATGTACACTACGTGATTTTATTCTTATTTTTTAAAATATTCTTAACCTAGCTAATGCATTTCCAGGTCCCACCGGTGGTTGACTGCCAATACTGCAATATTGACGAAATGAAGGTAGCCCTGGTGCACCAGTGATGCAACCTTGAGATGTATTTAAAGCTACAGATCCAAGATATTTAGATTGTGCACATTGTGAATCATTATAGAAGATGAAGTGAACAGCTGCACAGTTATCTATTATTTCAAAATATGGAATTAAAATTAAAACAGTTTTGAAGATTCAATTTATTTTTAAAAATAATTGATAATGATTCATAGAGAAAACTTTCAAATTAAACATATCATTTATATAATATTATGTCGTATGCTTACTTGTAACACCAGTCAATTTAACTGCTTTAAATGGTTGATTTTTCACAGCTACACAATGATTATTTGAAGTTCCAAACGATTCAGTTGGAGTTCCTCCGCATTGATTATCACCAAAAACTTCATATATTAGGAAACCAGTTTGTTGAGGGTTTGTACCAGTATAATCATCATCAATAGAAAGTGGCGAATATGTTCTTGAATGAGGTGCGGGTGTATATGAAGGATGTTTAGTTATGATTGCAGGCCGTATCAATGTTGGAACAGCTGGTGATGTTGTTGGAAACAATATCGGGACATCATCCTTAGTAGCTTTGCTTAACTCTCCTGAAGCGCATACGACATTTAAATTTGTAAGAATAGGAAAATCATTAAAATAAACAAGAAAAATGCAAATTGGTAATCTTAGTTGGTAATTTGATTATCGTGAGTAATTTCACTTCTGAATCTTTTATTACCTTGACTGATAATACCAACGATAGACAAAATCAGCAAAATTATCGAAACCATTTTAAATTTATAAAAACTTAACTCTAAGTTTTTTTAAAATTGTATAATACACTGTATATGACAAGAATATGGCCAACTACAGATCAGACTATTAGACTATTACTATTAGACCGATCAGATTAGGCATATTCTCATTTGGATACCGGTATCTATAAATGGATGACTGAAATAATTAATTTATTAAAGATACAAACATTTATTAATTTCATGTCCATATTTTCGTCGCGCACGAAATTAATTACTGATATAAGTGTAGTTTAAGGTTTAAACTATATTGATATGTCTGACGTTGAACGTATAAAAATGTCGTTGTTCCAAAATTTGACTTAGGCACGCGAATTCGAGGCTGTTTTATTTCCAATCTGGTCAAGAATTATTCATGTATTCGATAATATTGAAATATCGTATTGGCACATTTAATGAACCGTTGAACGCTTTCGAAATTAACTTTTTATTTTAAATATTATTTGTAATTTGTAATTATTTTGTCTGTACTTTTGGAATCATATCATTTCTGTATTGGTAATAGGTTTATCGTGTAGTTGCTATGTCAACTTCAGATTCAATCGATGTAGAACTGTATGGCTTAATTAATAGATTATCAAAGATTCAAAAAGAAGTTGGCGGTGGAAAGGTCAATGCATCATTAATAGATAGTCATGGAAATATCGATAGATTTGGTAAAAATATATGAAATCAATTTGTGTTAACCTTTCAGTATGATTGTAATATAATACTCTGTTGATTTTCCATATAACAAAAATCTTATTGTTACCGTCTATTTATGTTATTTAACAAGTCGATTTACGCAATCGGATGGATGAAAGAATCGAAAATTTAACTGAAACGATAGAGCTAGTGGTAAAACTTGAGAAATCCCCAGGTGCCAATCCTAGAGATCTTATTTCCAGTCAGGTATAGAACTATCAATATTTATTTATAATTTATGTTCAAATCATTTCAATTATTTTCCCAATTTATTACCCGAAACTATGAATATGATAGAAGAAATAAATTTAATTTTTAGTTAATAAACCAATCATAGAAAATTTTCAATCCACATCTTTAATCTGATTTTATTTCCATTTACATGTTGAATTAAATATGCTATGATCATTGTAATATGATACTTTTAGAGCAAAGTTCGAACAGAATTAGCTTTGTTACAAGATGAGTGGAGGGATTTAGATGCATTGTTTCGTATAGAAACAAAAAAGAAGCGTAGTAAGTTCCCACCTGAAGAATTAGCGAAGCGACAAGAGGCATTGGTTGATTTACAAAATCAAATACAAGCGATGAAAGAAGCTCAACGAGCAGGTAGATTCTAAACAAAAATCTTGAAATAATAATAATAATAAAATTATTAACACATGGGAAAATATTGTAATACTATCTACGAAAATGATTAAAATAATTTGGTTGTAATAAAATGTAATTATTGATTTAGTTGTACGATAAAATTATTTATAAAATTATTAAAATTCTCTTTATTTCATATTTTGTAACAGTGTTGCACGAAGCTTTATTATAAATTAAATGTTTTTAAGTTATCTTCTTCTTCCCTTTTGGTAATAGCAATACTTCATAGTTTGCATTTTTTGTTTTTGATTATGTTTAACGTCATCAAAAATAATTAAGTAAAAGCTTTGTAGTATTGTTGCCACTGAAAAAGAATATTGTGTGAAAATTTAGTAAATAGCCCCTACATGTGGTTCAAATTTTGAACCCCCCCCCATGTGTTGAATAACCTATGTTTGAAACTCAGACTTCTTACAAATATTGGTTTTGATTAGTTTTATCCTATTAATAAGGGTGACACACTTTTGTTTTTGATATACAATTTATATTTATTGGATTGTGGTTTTACTTTGTTAGGATATGTGAAAGGTTATAAGGCAGTAAGATTGGTTAGTATGGAGCAATCGGAATTATTCCGTCAGCCACCTCCATCACTTGGTGGGGCGACAGATACCACAGGGACTAATGCACCGGCTGTAGCAGAAAGAAAATATGGAGTTACGGGATCACGTAATGATAATATGAATGATAGCCATCGCTTAGCTTTAAAACAAATTAAAGCAAGAGATGCTAAAATTGTAAGTTTTTATTTTGAATTGAATGTCATAAGCTGATTCCTAAGTTAACTCCGAGTTGTTCAAATAATTATAATAATTTCTCCACGGGTTATGACTATTTATAATATAATTATGTTGTAGGAATATTGTAATATTATCATAATAATTTTATTGAATTATTAAGATTAATTTTCATCCTTTATTATGTTTATTATTCTGATGATTATTCTGATTAGGATGATGAGATTGAATTAATTGGTCAAGGTGTGGATGAATTAAGGGAATTAGCCATGGCTGCTAATGAAGAAGTAAAATTACAAAATAGAATGTTAGATACACTTGAAGCTAAGATTGATGATGTTCATAATCATGTGACAAATATCAACTCTCAATTAAAAATCACATTAGATGAGGTATTGATAATACGTAATACATATTAGATCATTTTAATTAATAAATATTTAATTATTTAATTTTAATGTCTTCAATGAATTCAACTCAACTGAGTAATTAAATATTATTTTTATGAACAGATATTTTTATGTTAATTAATATTTGTAATATTGTTTGTGTTTTTCATAGGCAAGGAAGTCTGACAAAATATGTGTGGTAAGTCATCCTTTCATTAATCACTAGTGATATATTGTCATATTTAGTATTTTTATGTATATATTATAGGATATATTTTGTGTATTATTATTGGTTGGAATGATCATTGTAGTATATAAATTAAGCACAGCGAATCAAAGCAAAAGCAGCAGCTAGTTTCCGAAGCAATATTATAGAATGATTAAGCATGTATGTCATGCTTATTATTATTTCTTTCTCACATTATAATATTTTTTTAATTTGGCATACAACTATTTCGATTTTCCATAATTAATTAAAGTGAGTATTATTTTATCTTTGTAAATAATAAAACTTATCTATTTTTTATAATATATGATATATTTATTACCGTAGATGATTAATATAAAATAATGTTGGTAAAGAAGCTATATCAATCATCAATAAACTTTGTAACACAATTATCCAAACTTAAGGTTTCCCACAATATTTATTTACTCAACTGAATTATCGCCGACTTAGCTTTGCTATTTACCTAGGAACTACACATCAGCTCCTGTCCCGCTTTATCCCCCTCTAATAATTATCTAAGTTGTGTAGTATGATCTCACTTAGGAGTACTGACTCCCCAGGATACTATCCGGGGTGGTCCAATGACGTAACGGCCCCTCCACCGATGCGTGGTTCATGCATGTATTGTGTTGCTTACTAATCTAACTAAAAGACTAAAAGGTTTAGGTATAAGCTTTGTTTAAGACTTAGATTAGATTGTAAGTAAGCAACACAATACATGCATGAACCACATATTGGTGGAGAAACCTTTTAGTCTTTTAGTTAGATTAGATTGTAAGTAAGCAACACAATACACACAGTCATAGTAGAGTCCCCGGTATCCTGTTGGAGACTACATACTTGTTTATTAATTTATTAATTGAATCCTTCTCCTGTTGCCGAAATGCAAAAATGCAAAATAAAAACTCATAATAATTATTAATTAGTCTACATACATTAAGTTATACCAATTTTAAAAGATGTCACATTCTGATGATGAACTCGATGACATGGATTATATTGATGATGATCCCTTCTCGTTTTTAGAATCCACTGGGAAAATGTCCGTCAACTTTAAACTATTGGGAAATGAGTCTAATTTCGATAACTATCACGATCTTCAAAAGAATATGGATGCCATTATGAAATATTCGAAGAAAATCAAGCGAAATTCAAGCATTGATTCCCAATATCGTCCATACATAACCACTAGATTCAGTGCTGACGATGAGGAAAATGAAAGCATGGCATACGGATGGGTTCTGAACAAAACTGAAAAAGAAATGTTCATGAAGCACCTAACAGATTTGTATAAAAATCGCAGTGAGAAAAAAGTTGGCAAACATATTGGAGATGTATTAAATCACATCGATAATGTTCGTAGCAAATTTCACTTTAACAAAGGACGTCGTTTAGAAATTGTAGTTTATGGCCATCAATCAACTGGTACGGAGCAATATTATTTATTTTATTATTATGTTCAAATGTAAATGTGATAGTATCAAATATTTATACCGTAGGCAAATCATCATTGATCAACGCTCTAACTGGTTTTGATGTTTCTTATACTGGTGCTGGACAAGCTACCATGTGTCCTGTTCGTATTCACGTATACCGAAAAGCTGACGGACCAACAGAGTTTTATTTTAATGCCACTATTTCAATTGACAGTGCCCCTTCCTTGACCGAAGCTCAAATGAAACAGAAAATGATGGAACATATGAGAGGTTTATCAGAAGTTGTACCTAATGTATTAGATATCGCTGTCTACTCAACTAATCCTTTCATCGAAGGAACTGTTGTTGACACACCTGGTATGAAAGCTGGTGCAATCAAACCAGCTCACATCGAAGAAAAGAAACATATCTTCAACTTATTGAAAAGTATCGTCGCTCAGAATCACGATGATTCAATCTTCATTTGTACTGAAGTCTGTGGTATCGATGCAAGTCAATTATCAACCAGCTTAGGAACTGCTGTGGAATATTACAAGAATTACGATCCAGATAAAGATCTCGAAGCACTTGAAGCATTACTCAAACGAACCGTGGTTGTGGTTAACAAGGTGAATGTTCATGTTAGTGAACGTGATTTGGAATGGAAGCATGTTCATAACGATCAATTTCATGAATACAACTCGCAACTAATGTACAAGATTGAAGATATTTATGGCAATCATCAAGCACCAAAACCTATATTTATTGGTGTAAATCATAATGGAGATTTTGGCAATCGTACAGTATTTGAGTTCGATGAGCATATAAAGCGCGTACTTCATGGTCTTTGCAAAGATCAACCATATCGTGCCAGTATTGATATCGGTGGTCTAACTTCACTTGCTGGTTACATACAAGTAAAGAGAATGAAAGTAGTTGATGAACTGTTAGCACAGCTCGATGATGTCTTAGCCACCTTCTTACTTCAATGCCGCAAGAATCGTAGTAAAAGCGAAGCATTTTACAACCAAGACATCTTTACTGCAGTGCGAATTGGTCACGATCGATTCTTGGAAATGCTTTTGACTTATTCCCGCATGTATCATGGTCCTCAAAAGAACTCAGCTTGCTTTGTATCAATTCCTAAGATTGATGCTCCAAATATCGCTACATATTTGCTTCAGCCTTTGAGAGGTAAAGCGGACTTGTTTGATCTCCTGGACGAAGCGAAATACACAATTAGAGGGTCACAGCTCGTGAAAAATCACAGTAAACTGTCAGCCTTGTTTACTGATGCGTTTAATGTGTATAGTAGCGGTGTGGTTCGTGAGGAAGTACAGCGTGGTGGAATTCATGAAATTGAGACATTGGTAACACGAATCCTCTCAGAAATACTCAGCTTACAACTTGAATCATTGGATCAAGGTCGTTGCGCAAGACAAGATAAAAGTTCACAAGACGTGAAAATGGATGTCAATCCAAAAATTGCAATTGAACGTCAAGTAATGGAAGACTTTCTAAACTTTGCTGAGTTGATTTTAAAGTATTTTGAGGATACTTTGTATTGGTTCTTCGAGAATGTTGTCGATGCTGTTTTATTACTTGATCGAGTCGAACCGAATCAACCAAGAGGCACAAATGTATTGGATGTGGATGGCTCCGTTACTCAATATCGATTTAGAATCAATCTTGCATTCAAATCATGGATTGAAGAGGTTATCAGAAGTATCAAATTAGAAATCACTCAAGGTACCACTAATGATATTTTCGATACTTTGTCATATTCATTCACATCTGCAGCTAGCTTATCATCCATGAAGATATTTGATAGGCTCAATGTGACTGCACCAAATTCAAATTTTCAAGATATTCTTGAGAAAACAAATGAATTGAGTTCAGAGAAACTCAAAACGTTTGGTAAAAGTCTTGATGAAGTTAATAAATATCTAATCCATTCTCTCTTTGAATCAAAACCCAATATTATTTATGCGTTAAGTCAAACAGACTACGCGAATGAAGTGAATGTTGATTATGGGAAACACTTCTTTGCTCATTTAATGCACAATCTATGCATGAAAATGTACGTTGCATTGCAAACAAAAATCGTATTCTTTGCAAACCATGATGAGAAGTCAGCGATAACATTACGAAATAAAATGATGTCTTTTGTATTCCATGATGTTGGTGTTCCTCATTTGAGTATTATCGATGATACGCATGAAGAAACTTATGCGATTGGAAGTTATCATTTATCAGATGTGAAGTATCGCTTGCCATGTGCTCTAGATGAACAATCGAAGGTTTTAAAAAGATTATATCGATGGGATAAAGGATATGTATGTGATGATACAGAATTAGGAGAGAAGAAGCTGGAAGATTGTCTTAAGAAGTTTATGAATCAAAACAAATACTTCAAAGATTGCATGAAAACAGCAGTGAATCGCCAGTCATCTTCTAGTCCATTTTATAATAATGGATCTACCATGAAACATTCATCGGTTGAGAGGGAAAGGGTTGGTAAAAGTAGCTATGGGGGTAATGGCGTTGGAGGCTTTTCAGGGTATGCTGATGATGATTTACTTGATGATCCAGAAAAGAAGTTTCAATTGTTTTTGCGAGAAAATAAATTGAAAGTTCGTCCCGTGAAAGGAGATGGAAATTGCCTCTTTCGCTCAGTATCCTATCTCTTGACTGGTGAAGAGAGAACCCACAGGAACCTACGAAGAGACTGTGTCAATCATCTTCGAGCACACCAAGATCGTTTCGAATTATATTTGACTGTTGACTTTGAAGAGTTCATTACGAGTGTCTCAAGTGATGGAAATTGGGATCATGTTGGCGAACCAGTAATTAGAGCCTTGGAAGAAGTACTTGATTCATTGATTGAGATCTATAGTCCAGCTTATGAGGGATTCATTGCACCCACTCATCCGGACGATGAATTAGACCTACAGCTACCAAGTCTTCAGATTCGTCACATTCCTCACACTCATTATGATCCTTTGGTACCATTGAATGAGTTTGGACCATTTCAAAACCCTGCTGCTCGTAGTAATACCAACAGGCTAGTCAACCTCAGAGAAAGGAAATTCAACCATGAATCGGAATCTATCTTTTCAGATGCTCCTGGTGAAGGTGTATAAGCTATGGGAGATGTATGGATATGATTATTCGGTCAATACAGAACTCCGCAATCATGTGCTTTATACTTACATTCCTAACCGTGACCAAGACATTTTTGCTTTTTATATTTGATTGTTACTTGGCTGAATGGAATGAAATAAATAAAAATAATTCACTTTAATAAAAGTATGTATTTTAAGGTTAAATGAATGTAACAATGTAACTAAGAACAACTAATCAGTAATTATATGAGTTAGAAAATTTAGAAGCTTTCGATCCCATAATATTAAGCGATATAATTCATAATCATGCAAATCATTATGATTGTTCATAAATAGTATCCATACATACCGTACCAGCCATTACCAATTATAATATCGATAAATATAAAGGGAATTGGATACATTAGTGAAAAATCACTGATTTCAAAGTGTAAAATATACCAAAGAGCCTCCAGATTTAGTTGTAGTGACTAAGCAACATCGCATGATCGCTATTAACTATTCAATTTAATGCTTCATTATGGTTGTACTGCTTTTTGATTCATACTATATTCCATCGTAGCGAAGATGATCAGCTGGTAATATTTAAACGAAGGACATGTTTATTGTTTAATGAACAACTAAATAATCATTTTTCCTTGATATTGTAATATACTCTTTATAATGCTATGAACCTATTGATTTGATAGAAGTGGTGATCCTAACCCTCCATTCTATTTCCAAATGATATGATACTCACAATTCATTCAAATGGAATCAATACAATCATTGGTACGTAAAGCACAATTACATAACATATAATCATGATAATTCCCCGCTAAAATATGATCAAAATCACCAATTATAATAGTTGAAAATCACCAAGCACACTGATACCTGATACCTGATAAATAACAAATGATGTATACTTGTGATGAGACTTGAGATATGAAAAATATATTAAAAAATAAAACAATCTATAAAATCTTCCACCTCATCATACTTTTGTAGATTTTCATCATACTTTTGTTCGGTTTGTTAACAATATCAGAACAATCAACATCAATCCTGGTGATTAATTTTGCTTTATTCCTGAGCTATGTGGTATATTTTTTGGTGAGACCACAATTAACACTGCGCACAAGTATGGCCTTCGTGGTTCAGTTTACGATATCACTGGAAAGACTGGTGCTTTTCACAGCAACCAGGATAAAACTCTATGAAATATGATAGTGCTCAAGTGCTTGCTGTGCGTATCTTGTTCTCATGGGAGAGTGAGTGCGGTAGCTTTCAATCAAATTTGGAAAGCATGATTAGGTGTTGTTTTGACTCAAACGTTATATAGTGCACACAAGAATGTATACACCAGTGGAGAGGTCTACAAATTTAGTGGCTGTCAAATGATTTCTCGGTATACTCGAGAATATCTTCACCTGACGATTTGATCATTGACTCTACAAAGCAACTAATTTTATGGGAGAACGCAAATTTGTCTTGTTTTCATGGCGGTTTTAAAGAAAAGAAGTGTCATTTGATGTCACAAACATCCTATATCCAACACGGTCATTTGATAATGCCAATAACTAATATTTTAATAATGTCTGCTGAGAATCATGATCGATTTGATAGTTACTCTCCCAAAATAGCTATACGCTGGGAGGAGGCCGAGGAAATCACAAGTAGTAGAACAGCAGTAATTATTAAAGGGGTGGAATTAGTTTGCTGTAGCATAGCTATTGAGTGTCTCAACGCTGAAGTTTTCAAATGCATTGGAAATTCTATCAAAACAGGAACTAGATCTGACGCAGACAAGCTGACCTACTTCACCTCCGTAGCAGTGCCTAATCCCACTCAATTTAAACAATTTCTCACTTTCAAGTATTTGGAGACGAGAGGACTGCAAAATAGTGACGACTCAGAAGCTGTTCTTGCCAAGATTAGTAGAGTGAGAGAAACGGTAAAGCTTATCATGGAACAAGACCCAAATTTTGATATCGATTTGAACTTACAGCACAAGAACAAGCGCAACTTTGTTGCTTTGGGAATCGATATTGTTGTGTGAATACTTCCTCTATCTTTCATGAATATGTAATAATTGTGATACTGTACGTACATTGCACACCCAGCTATTATTTCTCTATTTGCAAAAAGTAAGGGAAAATGAGTATTATTATAATTAAGTCCAATAATCATTTATATTTTTATATCATTTTCAATAAAAACAAAACATTTCTGTAAAAGTAACAAATAAATTATATTGGAAATGGAATAATAATAATAAGCAACAAAAAGCATATCGCAAAAGGAAGCGTATCAATAATGATGAAACTGGTATGAATGACCATTACTATGTTTATTATAATGATTGTATGACATAGTTGGGCCATTAAAAATATCGTTGTTATGATGTTTAAAAACTATTACTATTAGCAAATTGTATATATTTGTAAGGTAGGTAATAATAAAGAAATCAAATATCATTTGATTAAAATGTTGTTGTTTTCATACATTTCTTTTCAAATAATTATCATTTCAAT
Source organism: Epipyxis sp. PR26KG (assembly GCA_015144975.1). Taxonomy (NCBI): domain Eukaryota; class Chrysophyceae; order Chromulinales; family Dinobryaceae; genus Epipyxis; species Epipyxis sp. PR26KG. The sequence goes on from VKHH01006541.1 coordinate 16,852, forward strand.
TATGATTATAATTTTCATAAAAATTATATTTCTTTATCTTACTCTTCTATTTTATGTTTATATTATAATATAATAATATAATTATAATAATATAATATAATTATTATTATTTTCATTGTTTCATTTGCAACAATTATAGAAAAACTATTTTGAAAATACTATTGAAAAATTTCAAAAAAAAATGAAAATAAAATAATAGTAATTCTTATTAATAAATAAATACTTTCAAACCTTTCAGTCAAATTGATGAAATATTCGAGAGACCAATATATCATAAAATAAATAGTGCATATGATCCTCTTCCTATAATATTTTTTTTAAATAAAAATATAATATATGTTTTATAAATTTAATATTATATTATTCAGTTTTATTATGTGTTAAATATTAAATTAAATATTAATATTTTAAAAGATTTAAAGCAAAAATTAGCAGCTTACAGTAGTACATCAATGTCCATTAATATCACTAACGGATTTGTGAGAGTTTAAAATATGAAATTATTAGAATAATATGATTAAATTTAGAATAATATGTATAGCAATAACAGTAGAATCATCATAATAGTAATAAAAAAATGTAAAATATGATCTTCGTTTTAAATTAAATAAATATATTCATTACTGTTAAATATTATATTATATATTTACAAATACAACACTTATTAGAGAGAAATAATTGAAACATAACATAGCTACTAGTTACATCAGTATTATTAATTTTACAATAAAAAATATCTATTTTTGTCAAAAGTATCATTATTATTAAATAATTTTAATTTAAAATGATAAAATATTTTTAACAAATATATTATGATAAATTTCACCAAAGTGTAAATCACTAAAATCTTCTCTATGTAGAATATTTATGGTTAGTTTCATATCCATATAATAAATAATAAATATCTATCATATAATACTAGAATGGAGTAAGTATATAATTATGATATTAATCAGTAGGATTGACTTCAATCAATAAGGTATTATCATATAAATAAAATTTGTATTATTTATTTCAATTATAATCTTTATTATTATAAGTATATTGAATGTATATTAATTTTGTCTCTTAACTTACTTACCTTATTGAATATATAATAGTAGCTAAAGTTTGTCCTAAGATTTGTTTTTAATAATAATAATAATAATAATAATAATAATAATAATAATAATAATAATAATAATAATAATAATAATAAT
>VKHH01006542.1:0-18043 GCA_015144975.1 Epipyxis sp. PR26KG
TATGAAATAATGATACATAATATAATTAATAATAATTGTATAAATGTTGATTTATGATTATTATGATTTGTGTAATATAATATAAATAATAAGAAAATTAACCATCATCAGTGAGCTGACCTTAATAATAATAATAATAACAATAATAAGAATAGTAATAATAATAATAATAATAATAATAATAATAATAATAATAATAATAATAATAATACAATTTATAAATTAAGCAGCTTGATGCACAGAAATTGTTTTTGATATAATAATAGTAATTTATGAGACTTGTTAGAAATGATAACTCAAACACAATATATCATAATATTTATCACATTACTTAACATCGAAAACATGATTCGCTATGCTATTGGACACACAGATTTACGATATGATTATTTTATTCATTCATCCAATATCCAATCATATAATATTATTTACTTGATGTGATTTCCATTTGCTCCATTCATTTAATAATATTATTTAATAAATACCTTTCCATTCGTTTCATTGGCTTCATTTCTGTCATTGGCAACAGATTGCCTGATTTTAGCTGCAGCTAATGCTCGATTGCGAATGGCCGTTTTATCAGTTTTTTCATTCAATTTCGAATTCTTTTCTGATATTTTTAAGATTTCTTTTTCGAAACTTTTAAAGTTTGTGATAACTTTTCTGTTTTTGATTGATTCTTGTCGATTCTCATCCACGAATGAGCCTGAAGTATTGACATTAGTTAATAGTTTCCCCTCGCTGTGACTGACGAAGCCTCTCGAGCCATTCATACCATTTCCATTGCTAACAACGTTAGCAGTAGCGTTAATGGTAAGGTTGTGCTTGATTGGCTCTGGCAAAGATGGCTTTATTTTGTTAGGCTCTTTTTGTTTGGGTTTATCAATAATTATCTTTTTTTGAATGATTTTCTGATTTTGTTTGATTGAAGTGTTAAAACCCTCTGAATCATCATCATCGATCAAAGCCTCTCTCCGCTTATCATTACCCTTGCGGTTATTCGCATGATTTTTACTGCCATATAAAGTTAAGCTTTTACCATTATTATCGATATCATCCTCAACTGCAACACCATCCGCTATTAGGTCCATTAGAGGCGCTATAAGATATGCAAAAGTGTAGGAAGGGTATCATGATAATAATAATAATAATAATAATAATAAACATTATTACTAAATAAATAGAATATAATCATGATTATGATGGCTCTGATATTACAATACTACTCTATGATCAACATTACCTGAGTTGGTTTGATTTATCCTCTTTTTAGTATTTTTAGTATCTGCATCTATAGTTCATCAATTTATAATAATTTTAAAATTATTATTATAGAAATTATAATAAAATATGAAACCTTTTCCTAGTTCCTTGATAGACAATAACAGTTTATTATTTTTATCTGATTTAAAAAGAAAATTATCGTACAAATGGGTGAGGAATATTTCACTCATTTTGCCAATAAATGACAAGTCAAGTATTTTATCGTTTTCATCATCGTTCAGAACTTCTAACTCGACCTTATGGTAATTCTGGAGCTCAGAAATCGTGTATTCACATACTCGTTTCCCACGTGATAAACTCACATGAGGTACTTGCTTGTCAATCATGTCATCCATGATATCGAGCAAGCAAGCAAGTTGCTGAGTGAACTTGTTTGCTCTCTCAACGAATGGTAAGTAGTCCAGATCATATGGAGGGACCAAATAAAACCAAGCACTATCATTATACTCGCTTTTATCAACATTTGCGTTACGAACATAATAACCGCGAAGTGATTCATCAGGATCTGTATCAACACAATTATTTGTCACATGCAAAATAATTCGAATTTTCTCCACCGTAATATCATCATCATCATTATTATTATCACTATCATCATCATCTTCTTCTTCATCCTTAGGACGAGGCAACAGATCACCTTCCACTATATACTTAGTAGTTCTATTCTCGAAATCCATGCTTGTAAACTTCTTCTTTTTAATATCTCGAATTGTGAAGTTGCAAATGTGCATAATATCGATACGATTTTCATCAATTTTCCACACGTACCGATCTCGGTGTTCAACTTTTCCGATAGGAATTGGAACAATATGAGAGAGAGAAGTTACATTATCTTTGATTTTTGGTGCCTGGAATGATGAGGGAGAATATGTAATGGTCTGGTCAATGCTCGAGGCTGCTGTGGTTCGTATGCGAGAAGAAGTGAATATTATGCTATCTTCGCTATCATTATCACTATTATTATGCGTGGAGGAGTGATTGGTGTGATATTTATTATTATATTTATGTTGAATTCTGTCATTGTTTGCAGATGGAGGTACAGGTACAAGAACATCAACATCATGTTTAAAAGACATATCGATTGCTTTTATATGTTGAGAAGGAAGATCTACTTTTGTAGACCTCTTGTCAAAATCAGTGATGGCATTATTATCAGATAAATAGTTAGATGACATTGCCACTGGTGATGGATGAACTAACTTTATCTCATTGTGAGATAATTCAGTGTTGATTGTTTCATTAGCGGTGATTATAGGTGGTTGGATTTCAAAAGAATTTAGTTTCTGGTCATTTTGATGAGAGGTAAGATCAATCCAATTAGAAATGTCTATTTTTTTGTTGATAAGACCATTCATGGGATAATTACTATAAGTAGTAGTAGTATTGTTACTATTTTGAGCAGATTTATTGAGTTGACCCTTTTCACTTTCTTTTTTATCTCCAGAAGTGAGTACACGCTCTTTTAATATTTCAAAGCCGTTGTCTAAGGAGGCGTTGGTGTTATGGTCAATATTAGCTTCATTAGAGAAACTTGGACTAGCACGACTATTACATTCCATCACATTAAAATCATCCACCCCACCCTCTATATCTACCCTCATATTATCACTATCGTGTTCATACAGATTACTATCAACGTTTACATCATCATTGTTGTTATTAGGGTGTATTATTATGCGGTCAGTACTACTCAAACCAGTCAAATCAACGATAGGATAGCTTGAAGTGTCTTCATTATTATGATTATTATCCTCTTTGCCGTCTTGTTCATTATTATCATCATTGCTTAAATCGATAACATGAAATTCTTTCTGAAAACTAGCTTGATTTCTACGCTGTAAATTTTTTGTCTGAACATAAACATCAACATCAACGGATGAAGTGTAGTTAATAGTTTTAGACTTATTCTGATCGAAATTGTCATCGTATTCATATTTCCGCTTGTTCGATTGAATACTTTCTTCTGTTTGAGAGGAAACTATGATACTTTCAGACTGTATAGTTCTATTTATTCGAGTTGATTCATTATTATCATAATGGTCAAAACTATACCCATAATATTGTTCGTATGAAGATCCATTATTATGAGTATTGTTAAAATTAAAATTGTCCGAATCAATTGGTTCTACTTCGACTTCTATAATATCAGAGTTTTGGCTTAGGATAGTACAATAATCACCATCGTCACCATCACCAGTTTCAATTTCATCATTGTGATTCAATTCATTCATTATTTTTCATTCATTTGTTCCTCGTTCCTCACCATAAGCAAGCGTAGTATTATTATAGGCATTCATATTCCAAACAAGTGTTTTAATAAGAAATGTATCAGATAATAATGACTGACACTCTGACACTACAGAATCCTTTTTTATTACAGTTGTTGTTAGTTGTTAATTTAGGTGTTGTATTAGAGATTAGAATTTTGTATCATTAACTGAAATCTAAAATCTTTGTAAATACAACTTAAATGGTAGAAGAAAATATTCTTTAAATTGCAATTCAAAAACAGCTTCCAAGGAGATGTAAAATTGTTATTAGCGTTAATTCAATATTCTAAAATAAATTCAAAATTCCACTCAATTTTTTGGTATTATTCCGGTTTTTATCCAGCAGGGCGACAATTTTTGGGTCACGACGAATTCAATAATTTTATAATGAAATGAGCTAATTTTTCAATCATGATGCTCTTAATAATTACCGATGGTAAGCCACGTTGCGCGTATTTGCTACTTTCGCATTCTTCATTCTTCACTATCTAGCCGTTTCGTCAAATTGTCACTATTTTCTTGATCATGTGAAATTGTTTCATTGAAATACGTCACATGATTAATTCATATTAATTAATTGATTAATTTAATTATTAATAGATGTTCATAGATAGATTAGTTGCATTATTATTATATATCTCCTATAAGTATAAATTTATTACACAATGATTTTTATAAATGAATTTGGACTAATAAAAATTTGAAATAATTTGTTTCTAACAAAACTATTTTATATTTTTATAACTAGCAAAAGTATTCAAAATTGTTTCTACTAATCTACAGTACCACAATTGCCAAATAGATAAACACAAATTAAAATTTATTGAAAATCATCAATAATAATGTGGAATTCGTTAAAAAAGTTTTGAATTCAAAAATAAAATGAAGTAGAAGAAAGAAGAGGAAGTAGAGGAAGAATAATAATAGTAATTAAATCCAAATTAAATGTAAAATAATGAAAATATAAGATCGGATTGGGAAAATCTACAACTCTCTCCTGTCATATGTCACATGAAACATGGCATGTAACGCTAGTCATGAAGGATATTCTGCATGTCTCAAGTCAAGATAACCTCGAATAAGGAGTACATTTCATCATAAAAATCATAATTTAGATAATAATTATCAACTATTTCTAACATATAACATATCAGCTTATCATTGATCGGTTATGATTTGATAATCGTGTCAGATTCTATTGATTATGAACTATAATCCGTGATTAGAGACGTCTATCACCTAAAGAAAAATAAAAATTATAATAATAATTATGATCTGCCGTTTGTATGATGTCGATGAACATTAGATTATTTGATTATTTGACCCATCTCACATCCCATCTCGTGCAGCATGCAGTCAAAAAGAAACAATATAATAGTAATTCTGATAATAATAACTTATGCAATAATTATATTTTATCAGAATGATGCACATTACCTTTATAACAAATTGAATAACTAATGCTAAGATGAGCAGTACTGTCAGAAGAACCGGACCGAATGGATCATCCCATCTAAAATATCATATCATAACTAATTAATGAATATTAACATATTCTTGAAAGATGAGACCACACGCACCTGTTAACATCCCTTGTTCGGATCTTATCACTTCTCCACAAGAAAGTCCAGAGAGCATATCCGATGAACAATAATGATAATGGCAGCAGCGACATGGCGAAATCTTGAGCTCGGCCTAACAGATAATAATATAGAATGCAATGTAATGAATAATTATATCAAATGATGTTCATCGCATTAATAATTTCTTGAATATTAAATAATCATATTTGAGCATGCAAATAAGATCTTCCTGTGATATCAAAGACCCATTAATTGGCCCACCACCAGTCAAGCTAATATTATTGCAGAATTGGCGTGTCAATTTTAAATAAAAATATTATAATAAATTGTGTTTTGTTAAATAATGATCATATAATATTACAATATTAGGCACTTACTGTCATTCTTTGAGAATGCTAGCACTCCCACCGAAATAGACGATAGCAACACGGCCATGTGTAGCCACTTTATAAAAGTTCGCTCGTTAGCAAAGAACAACTTGGGCTCAACCTGACCATTAACAATAACATCGAGCAACAATTATAATAATATCAACTCCACTCGTACATATAAACGTAGAGGCAGGGATCTCTCATGTCCTCATGTGACACTTACCTTCTGGGTAGTGATGTGGTCGCTTTGCATGGCTGATGCCCATTCGCACCATTGGTCAGTGCAATCTTCTGTTATTGGGGTGTAACTATAGGTATGGGATGTGCCTTCTTCAACATCATGGTTGGCAGGGGTGCGATGATGGATTGTAACAGGCTTCTCTTTTCCTAATGCAACATAATAATCATTTATTAACTATTATTATTATCTTATTTTAAACCTAGCTACATCATTTTACTCAGTGGAGTTTCAATGATGATAATTGGTCAGACAAAAGTGCATTACTTAACAAGCACGGAAATACATATGAAGGCCAAGGTATGTTTCACTTATATTTAGGCATAATAATACAATACTTGCAATTAAAATATCAATTATATCATAGTTGATATGTTAATTATGATGCAAATGCAACATAATGTATTATACATTATTTTAAACCAAAAAGTCTGTAAATTAGCACCTGTTTTATCGTGAGGAAGCAAGTGTTGATAATGTTCGTTTGCTCCTACACTCTGCTCAAGCAACTTCCCCCCTCCAGAATTATTAATGCTATCAGTCAGAGATGCATCATCTATCCAGTAAGGAACCGCTCTGAGGTCCTCAGGCATCAATACTGCACAACCATGAATGAACTTGGAGAATTTATGAACTTCTAGCAACTTCCCAGACTCGATCAGCTCTGTCACCCAGTAGGGAGTTTTGCTCTCATCTTCTAATTGTAATTTAATTTCTAACACGGCATGCGGGAATCGAGTGATTTCATTCAATGGAATAGGGACATGGAAGTCACGGTGCCATGATTCGCCATTCTGCGTGTCTTTAGTCCGGTCGAGTATCATGCACAGGTTGGTGTCGAGTGATATCCGAACAGTAGCATCATGAGGGATCTGAAAAGCAGTCCTCATGTACTGTGTTCGCATAGTAGGCAAAAGCTGTTTACTATTGATTTGCTGACAAATTTCTGTTGCTAATTCAGTCCATTCTTTAACTTCATCTTCGCTCTTCGCTTTCGCTCGCAACCTTGCTATTTCTTCAGAAATATCGAATTTCCCTTTCAACAATTGCATAACTTGATTCTCTTTGATTGTGAACCGCTCCTTCACACTCAACTCACCAGCCCAACTATCACGATGAGTTTTTCTCTCAACAAACACGGTGCCAGGTTCACCTATAATGTAACATGTATGAGTATGGTAGCTCTACTAGGGGGTAAATACTCACCAGTTCCATACCACCTGAAACGAAGTGCGATAGCACCGGGTGATTTTTCTAATCTACCATGATACAATTCCATCGCATGATTATCGATATAAACAGAATTGACCAATTGAGAGTCGCATTCTCCAGCCATTGTGGTCTGCAGCAGCACAGGCAAATGTTGTAGAATTAAGTGCTTGACTGGTGTGATGTTTTCAGTATGAACCCAATACTTTCGAGTGGATCGAACAAAATTCTAAAACAAGAAAAAGGAAATTTTAAAATGATTCAAATAATTAAATAATAATAATTTAAAGGTTGGATTGATCAAATAATTATGATTTTGTAAATAAATTAACCAATTTTAGTTCCAAAGTTTAGCAGATCATTATTTAGCAATCAACGAATACAATAATAAATGATATATGATCAACTATGATGTGTTAACAATATTTATGATGTCCAAAATCTCCAAGCATGAATTAATGTATGTCACATATGCTACTGTGTTACCTGTTTCTCTGAGTCTTTTCCTTCAACAGCTTCATCTCCTCTCAATGCAGCATATGCTCTGCTCATTGAAACAATCACATCCGAGAAGTCTCCTCTCACCCATGATTGGTCGTGGAGACGGGAAGTGTAGAATGCGCGACATGGATTAGGTAGGCGACGATCATGTTTCTTCAATATCTTGTGAAACCCGGTGAAATTCAAATTTACATATTTTTCAAGCCTAACCAATAAAACAAAACAAGGTTACTAACCAAAATATCTAGACTAGACAAACAATATAATCTGTATTATCACCTCAAGAAATCCTCTCCAGCTTTTTCAACCATTTGATGAAGAACCTCATTGCTCATTGCGCCAACTGAAGTGAGATTGGATGATTTCTTCATTATCTGATTTTCTACTTGGGCTAATACATTTCGAATTTGATCGACCTGAGTGATAACCAAACAAAAATATTCAACAAATAAACAAAAGAAAATATTACTCTTGAACAACAGTTTGACATTATTGAGACTAAAAAACACACAAGAATTTCAAAAGTAATTTAATTTAATTGGAGTTGCGGCTGCTGTCAAATTATTCCACATTACAATTATATTTATTCAACAATTAAAAATTATACACAAAAAATGAAGCTAAATCATATAGTTTTATTAATAATGAGCAAACAAACCTGTCTTTTGGTGAATTGTTCAATTTTTCTCATTTCTTGTTCTAAAAAGGAATAGAATTGTTCATGTGTTGTTTCAGAGGATCCATTTCCGACCTGATCGTATGGCATAGCGGCTGCATTAGTCGGACGAGGAACGCTTAATGAAGTTGCTAAGAAATATCGATCAAAAATAATATAAAATGATGGAAAGAATTTCAATCAAATAAAAGTTTGCTATGAAATTATTCTTATTTCAGAAATTAATCAACTTACTTTTTCCACCATCTTGCGGTGGAGAAAATAGATGTTTATCTTCCAAATCTTTTATCATTGATTTCAATTTATCGTAATCCAAATAAGAATGCTGCCATTCCAAAACTTTTTCGGAGTTTAAATATTCTCCAAACTTCATGATAACAATAGTTTGCAAAATTAGCGGTCAGCTGTAAATTATATACAGATGTTAAGACAAGACCAATTCCCTTCAACTTTACAGTATAAGCCAGCAGACTAGCAGACTGGCAGAGTAATTATTATAATAACAAGTGATACCATTATTATTGGGTCACCCCTCCTCCTCTGGCCTCCCCCCCCCCTTCAGTGTCTTGATTTTTGGTGTGAGATGAAAAAAAATAATTCAAAATACCGGTATAATAATAAATACTGGATTATAGTAACTACTGCTGTTGATATCCACATAAAGGAAATGTGAAATTTTGAATTATCACTATAAAGTTCCTTTGACTTCACTCATTTGGATTTTTGTTTTTGTTGATCATCCAGTTATATATATCAAATATCAAATATGTTTATCTATTATTCATATTAACAATATTAACGTGAAATTGCTGTAGTACATAATAAAAAAGAATTTAGAATGATTCGAAATTCAACGTTGGCAAATTCTTCGATTGATATGAGTAGTCATTTCGATACTATTCCGCTCTCATCAAATCATGGAGAACCTTCTGATCAAGTCACCATTAGTTTATATCAACAACCAATGGAACAACAATCACCGCTTAGAATGCAGCATCCTTATATCGACTCTAATGGTGACGACATCAGATCTAATGGAAAAAAGAGAAGCATTCTAAGTATCTTGTGGTATATTTTCAGTTGCTCGTGTGTCAGGAGATCTGATAATGAATTTGAAAGGATCGCGTTAAATGAAGCAGAGAAGAATCCTATTCACAGAAATATAGCGTAGTTAGACTTCAACCCAGTATTCTTCAAATTGTGAGATTTATCCTTAGTGGATTCAGTGGGTAAACATGACAATCGAACATCCAAAAGAAAAACTAATTATAATATCGCAGATGCTTAACAAGATCATAGAAGTATATATAAGCCAGAGCCAATAAAGAATTTGCATGGATATTACAGTCTGATAAAGAAATATTGTTAAAAAAATAACACAATAATTTATTTATTTTCGTTTTCAAAACAAATTGTAATGGAAATTGATGGTTAAAATAAGAGTAAAAATGAAAAAATCATGTCATTTACTATCTTCGCCAATAATACAATCAACTAATTCATTGAGCATATTTATTTTCTTTTTTGACTTAACACCTTTAATTAATTTTGTATCCACATCTACAGATTTCCCACTACTTTTCATTGGCATTAATTCCATTATCTTCTTCGTATCATTATCAAATTTCTTTTTTCTTCTTTTTGCTTTTTCTATTTCCAATCCATCTTCCCCACCATGACGTTTATAAGATAACTCAGAAACATGTTTACGTAAATAAAGTTTCATTCCAGTCCAACCTTGATTTTTTGGATTATCTTTCAATACAAATTTCAGTGAGAAAAAACTATCATGTGGGAGAAGATATTGTGACATCGCATCAGTTTTATTTATGTAAGTATAATTTGATGAAATATTTTCATCATATCTGCAATTGCTGCAAATCTTCTCTTCAAAATCATTGAAAAGCTTCGCCATCACTGGAGCTTTTCCGCAAATGGAACAAGACTCATTAATGAATGACTCATCATCAATATCATTTTTATCATTTAATTTGTAATTATCAACGTATTGAATATTTTTGTTTGGGGTAAAGCTGGTATCAATCAATTCTAAATGGTTCAAATAACAAGCGTCATGTGATAACGAACGTATAAATCCAAAAACAAAGAAGGATAAATACTGAAAGCAATAAAATACCAAGTGAAAATAACAGCTGATTTTATTGTTTTAATAATCGCACCTTTGCCATGTTTACGCTTGGATAATAAAGTAATCATGGCTTTATTTCTATTCTCTTCAATTTTATTCAGCTGTTCAATAGTTAAATTCCTTTTCTCCATGGAACGATTTGGGATATAAAAAGCACTTAGTTATTATTGTTCGTCCGCTACAATTAATATTAGGTATTCTCAATTTAACCTCAGGCACTGTAAAATACTTGGTAAAATAATAAGGTAATTGTTTTTGAACATTTCTTTTCATTCATTCATTCATAACTCTTCTCCATCATTATTAACTTTTATTAAATTAACTTTTAAAATATTATTCCCAAAATATGGAATATAAAATAAGGCGTTTTCCGGTGTTATATTGAATGTTTTCGTAATCTTATTATTGAAGTGTCGCTGTCGATGTATATCATAGACCATCGGATTTTGTATTTATTGATTATTGACAAACACCAGCACACCAGCACATAGTTTACTTGTTTACTAACACTGTAAATTTTGTCTTAGTGAAATTGTATCAGTAATCAGTAAACCAGTAGACAAGAAACAGCAGCAGATCGATAATAAATAATTAGTCTAAGAACAAGCATAGTGACAAAATTTAAGATTCAAAAGTTTCATATAATGGAAAATGCTAGAACGAATTCAATGCTTGACACAAAGGATGATTTGATCCGTGAAAATTCAGCAAATAGTAATGTTAAGAATATATTCTCAGTTTTTAAAATTAATCAACATGATATTTCATCCCAACAATCTCAAGATATTCTAGATTTTGAATCTGAATATTGCAAAACTTTGGCTTGGTTTGGGGACCAAATATTATCGCTATGTTTATTTCAAATATTTGAAAAGCAGTTTGATCAACTTCACTTTAATTCTAATAATGGTAATAGACAGCGAAGTTATATACACGACGAATTTACGCAGCATACGCTAACGCAAAGGAAAGAATTATATGCACGAAATCTGTCTATGAAATCATTTTTGTTATCATGCACGGATATCAACTCTCGGCTTTCAAACTTATCGATTAATGATCACACTTATGGTACCATATTTGAATCAATATTGTACATGACATATAAAATCAACAGCAGTATGGATGTTGTTATGGAATTCACATCAAATTATTGTTGTTGGGTTGATAAGAACCGTGGTCAAATTCATGATCAAATACTTGATAAATTAACTGATAATAATTTCACTGTGTCTCGTAACTTACAAGATGAATTTATATTTGAATCGCAAATTAAGATCAACGACAGCAGTGATGCTGATGCTCATCCAACGAAATTTATCAAAATATCTAATAATAATAACAATAATAATCTTGATGTCATAAATGATGATAGTATTTCCGAAAATCAATTCGATCATTCTGTTGTGGATAATAAGAAATATGATAGAAACTTCAAATTCTTTGACTTTGATAGTAATTATGATTATAGTGCAGATGTTCACGTCATACCTGATATTGTTAAAGTTCTGTGGAAAAGTAAAACAAAGCGCCTGTATTATGATGATTACCATAAGTGCTGTGGCGTGAGAAAAGGCAATATTCCATGTATGAGAAGGCATTGGCCTGATCCTGAAGCAACTCATTCAGGCGATTTGATGATAACTGCTGGTGGATATCCACAAACTAGAGCAAACCATATCCCTCGAGGAATGGCAGCATATTGGAGCTGTTGTAAGCTGATATCAACTTCTCCGGGGTGTCGGAGAAAACAAAATTGTTCAAATAAAACTAATGGTTGTTTAAAAGATGATATGGATGATCAGTTCCTTCATCATCATGATACAAGTCTACTTGTTGGTGATTATTATAGAGAAATTGATGAATGGATGAACAACTTCAAGTCATTTATTCTGACACACAAGGAATTATATGTGGATGAACATGGACAAACTTATGCTAATGATTATGAGAGCAATAGTTAATTGATTATCCTGTCAATTAAAATGTATGAATCAGTGTGATTATTGTCAACGATATAATAAAGTATCCCCTCCTTTAACGGACCAATATCATAATATTTTTTTTATTTCCAAAAAAAATATTTTTAATTAATAAAACCATTAATATCTCATTTATTTTAACTTACATCGGAGAAGAATTATCCGCTATTGTCGTATCTTATAATGTTTCCTCCGTGAAAACTGTTGTGGTTCCGAAATCTTAATAAGGAAATGCTATTGATCATTACTCTACACTACAATCATCAAATCAGCTAGAATCTCGAACATTTAATATGATATATCTTTTTTAAACAACTAACCGCTGTAAGTTATCCCAGGTATCCTTAATAATTAATAATGAATGAATGGTATGGTATAAACATAACTGTATATCATCGCAATAAATACCTCAATTTTCCGCCATCAAATGGACGAGTATCGTGAGGCATTATATTCTAGAATTGGAGTGCTTTATTACAAAATAAATCGAAGTTACTCGTTCACCTATTTATTCACTTAAGTTGAAGATCACAATGACATTTTTCACAACAGCACTTTTTGAAAATAAATGTTAACACAGTTGACACACTCTTCACAATATAAAATACATGTAGGGAGAGATAACTTGATAATTTTAAGCAGGCGAATTGAAGTTAATTAATCGTATTTTCTTTCAGATGAGCAACATTTAGTTGACTTTATCAACTGATTGTAAACCCACGTATATCTCCCCTAGAATAATAATCAGTCAACTTTAAAATCTTAAATAAATTCTGTACTAGTAAAGATTGATTTCAAATCAAAAAAATCTTAACACACTTTAAGCAAACTAAACACAATTGATCATATAAAATCATAAGCAAACAAATTAATGAGATAGAATTGACTACATTAAAATTTGCTTAACAGACTAAACTAAACGTGGCAATTCTATCAAACAATCAAGAATACATATAAGTTAAACGTTTTTTTCAAAATTTCAGGTCAAATAATCTATAAAACAAATAAGGTTTAAGAAAAACTTTCTGTAACACTTGGAACAAAATAAATTGTCCAACAGAATCATAGCTGATGCTTATCATTAACATAACAACATAAACACTAATACTTTTCTAAACTATACCTTATGAATTAATACTTCGTAACGTGGATTAATATTATTATGCACAAAAAACAATCCACGTTGCATTTAAGCGGTTTAAACATATTAAAACCACTTAACCAACCAAACTCTTCTTGCAAATTGCTTGACGCAGTTCCTTTCATCCACATCCAAAATACTTACTAAAGTACCTCCTCCATTAGCACAATAAGCAGCCGAATCTGTATAATTCATTCTATCGTAAGATACGATGTAGCAATTATTACCATTAGTGGCTTGCATTTCGATTGCACCAGAACCAGCGAAAGATATTTCACAAGGAGCTGCAGATGGTTCAATAGTTGGAGTTGGATTAGATGAAGGAGTTGCAGTTGGATCGGATGAAGGAGTTGCAGTTGGATCGGATGAAGGAGTTGTAGTTGGTGTGGCAGTTAGTACAAGAGATGGAGATGCAGATGGATTGGGAGTTGCACTTGGTGTGGAAGTTGGCTTTGTTGGTGATGGAGGTGTAGTCGGTCTACCTGACGGAGTTGCAGTCTAGCTAATGGAACTTTAGTTAGTCTAGCTGATGGAACTGAAGTTGGTCCAGCTGATGGAACTTTAGTTCAACTGATGGAACAGCAGTTGGTCCAGCTGATGGAACTGTTCCTGACGGAGTTGTTGAAGTCCGCTTCGGTAAAAAAGAGCAGCAATACCTAGAAGGAGAAGATTTAATATAGTTGGGTGGATCATTACTTTTGCTTTTCTTACACAAAGAGTATATATATACATCTAATAGTCTAACACAGTACAACAATACAACATTTAAACTTAAAAAATATGAACCCCCCCCCCCAAAAAAAATATGAAATCAAGGGTTGTTAATTTTAGAGCTCTTAAAAGTTTGTTTTTTTTAAAGTTCGAGTGTAATTCTAGACGCAAAGCGTCAAGAATACAAGAGAACTATAAAGAAACAAACTGAGAAGTGTCACAATTAATTCAGGTTATCGAATAATGACGTTTTCGAAATCTATTCCACATCAAAATTTCGCAAAAAAAAGCGCACGGCGGAATAATAATAGTAACTTAATAAAATTATCGGCTTTCTTTTAATAAAAAGGAAATTACAAAACATTTTACAATCCCTGGAATCAAAAATCCTAAGTGTATCCTCCAATCCATTGATTTTTATAGATCATAATATATAATATATAATTGAGGAACTGAAACTTATAAAATAGTTGTAATTTTATAATTTAAAATCCCAAAGATTTATATAAAATTGATTAATTTAACTTTAACTTTTAACATGCAATCATCGGAATATGTTACATCTTACACTTGTCGGATATGTCTTGATGATGGAGTAAGGAAAGATTTGATTGCTCCTTGTAAATGTTCTGGAAGCCAAAAGTGGGTACACAGAGCGTGCCTCGATAAATGGAGATCCATGAAAGAAGATAAGGTATATTTATATATTTAATTTGCACGTCTTGGCATCTACACAAATAGAGATATCTTGGCATCTACACAAATAGAGATATTGATATCATCGTTAAATTGTAAAAATATTATTTTTATTTTGGAATTTTTAGCGCAAGTTCTATTTCTATTTTGAAATAAAGTTACGTACAATAGCTTGAACTTAGTCTTGAGCAAGATGTATAGACAATATCATTAATAATGAATAGTTATGACTGCAGTATATGAATAGTTTTGGTTCACTTTAAATTAACTCTTTTATAATTATATGGTTTCAATTTACAGTTTTTGTTTTTGGATACTTGATATATTATTAATATACTTTACACGGTGTATTGAACAATAGCATCAAGTAAACTAACTTTGTTGACTTTTGATATATGATCTAAGAGTTTTTGCGTCTTATTTGACTTCATTTATAAATCAGGCTAGATATTTAAATTAACCTAAACTCTACATGTAAAGTATGAAAAATATTTTTTCAGTAATATACAGTATGTTTATCTCATACTAATTCCACCTCACATTGGATAATGATCTTGATTTTTTTTCATAAATATTATGATATTTATTAGGCATTTTCAGCTTGTACAGAGTGTTTGGGACCATATAAGTTGGTTTGTCCTCAAGAAGATCAAGAAACAACCTCTCATAAGTACTGGAGAAAGATGCGATTCATTTGTTATGTGACTCGAGATTTCCTACTCGCGCTTATGACTACACAAGTCGTTATAGCTTCATTTGCATACATAGCATATCTATGCGATGGAAAAGATCATTCGTTAGAAACGAAGCTTCATATGAATCATTATCAACTAATATTTTATTATCTTTTTGGCTTATTATTGGCTCTTGCTTTTGTTGGAATAATGTATCTTTGTTTGATGTACTGCAATTGTGCGGATGATGTCAGCCCTGTTGGTTGCTATTGCTGTGATGGGCCATTGTACGGCTCCTATGGTATTAATCATCCTGTTTGTATATGCTGTCCGCAAACAGAATGCTGTGCTGCAACAACATCGCCTGAATGTGCGTGTTGTGCAGGTGTTCAAATGGGAGAAGAAGCCTTAATATTTTTGTTTGCTGGTTTGGTGATATTGGCAGTGGTTGGGATATTTGTGTGTATCATATGGGGAGTTATATTCATTCAACATGTTGTGCAGAAGCATGTTCATATTTTACAAAAATGGAGTTTAGCGAAAGATTTTATCGTGGCGGATTTATCAGATGATAAAACTGATGAAGAATTGGGAAGTGTGAATGATTTAAATGAAGATAAGATATCACCGGACACTTCAGATTCTTCGATAGAGTTGTCGCTGATTAGGGACGACGCGGTGAGCCGCCCTCAAGGATCTGTATCAACTTTTACTGTCACGAATCGACGAGGAAATTATCAAAAATTAAATGAAAATAATCATAATAATATCAACAGTACTAATTACTCAAGCTCTTCTTTGACTCAATCTCAGCAAGCTTTGTTGGAAAGACATGGGCTGCTTTAGTCAAAAACGAATATTGTTGAACGATTATAATTTTTTTAAAGCTAAATTTAAACTTTGCAAAACAAATTATTTTAACTAAATAATTTATTATTATTAATAATAATACCAAAAGCATTCCCAAATTGGAAAAGTCGGAAACAATATTTTTCGTATGACAATTCTAATCAAGATGGTCATCGATCAATGTAACGTTAAACCCAGTAAATTCTGTATATGCTATTCAATTAAATATATTTCTGAATAGCTGATAAATATTTGCAGTTTGTTAGTTGGACACAGCGGAGCATGAGACATTTAAGCCTAGGTATACTAAATGATCATCCACATTTGTTTGTGAAAACGCGTATTGATCAGCACAAGTTTTATCCTCACAAGTGCTGTCGCATGTCTTCAATCCACCACTTGCATTTTCGAATTCTTCTCTGCATGAATGATAGTAGCTCTCAACAGTCGTGTAAGGCACATGAGGTACCATATCCTTGTTGTGAGTTACACGCCACAATGACAGTTTTGAATTCACAAAATTAGCATAATTAGCATCTCCAACTCTTGGTTGTCCAAAATTATAGATACTGTTTGATATGCCAGCTTTAAGCAAATCCATCGCTGTGAGTTGAGCCATAGCCGCACCAAGACTATGTCCCGTGCACATAACTTTATAACCAGTAAGTGAAGCTTGTAAACGTTTTACTTCAGATACAACGGACTGAATTATATTTTGTTCCGCAGCGTACCATCCTTTGTGAACATTACAATTGCACTCAGAATAGGATGTATAACTTGTTTTCACAACATCTATGTTGTCCACCCAATTACGAATTGACGATGAACCTCGATAAACAACATAGATAGTTTTATCTGAAGGTAAATATCCAATATATCCTTCGGTATCGGGAGTTGGATCATACATTACATGTGTTACAATAAATCCAGATGTTGGACCTTTAAATACATGAGATTTATAAGCATCTTTACCACAGTAAGCTGCAACTGAAAGCCAAAGTGCGCGTTGGGCTTGATTGTAGTCGAATGTAGTTGATCCATCGTATTTTAGAACTTCCGACTCAATTGGAATGCTTAAAGCACCAGCAATCGTTGATATAAATAGAATAATGCAGATAGAAGAAAACAGTGTCATGTTTTAAAAGTAAAAGATATTTTTGTATTTTAATATTTTTTTTAATTATATTTTATATATTTTAGACTACTAATCTTTTTATTAGAATATTTTTATCAAGAACAATATCGATAAATCTGGAAATTAAATCAAAGTTATTATGATAAAGTGGAATCTTTTTTTGTCATTCAATTCATTCATCAAAAAGTAGTAATTTATAGTTATTATGATATCTAATCAATACAGAGTGATTTAAATTATGACAACATCTGAATGTCGTCTTTAAAACATGAAAAGCTATTTATTTTTCATGATTTTAAGTTGATGAATTGAATGGAAAACAATCTCATTGAATAATTTATAAATTTCCGGAAAATATGAAATGGAAACGGTAATTTTTGAGTGGATATTGTGAAATCCAATGCCTGTTTCATATTTTCCGAAAATCTTCTTCCGTTTTGAGCGGTAATTTTGGATTTCAAGAAAATATGAAATGAGTTTTGGGTGAGCCATTTCACAACTCGAATTTATATTTTGAAATTTTCATTTCTCATTTTTAGTAGCAATTTACTGATGAACAATCATAACAATGCTG